>VKOC01029721.1:0-14354 GCA_009364415.1 Spea multiplicata
AGTGAGCCTCTGTAAAAATCTACTTCAGTGTGTTATATCAACCCTATGCTTTCATTGGCATTAAACCCCATGGGACATACTCAAAAATCCTTAGACCGCCCATTGTCCTTAAGGGTTAATAAAGTACTTTGTAAGTACTTTAATATGCATTCTTCATCTGAAGAAAAGGAAACAGAGAAATGTATCACCTTTAAGATAAACTGCAGCTCCAGAGCCACAACCAGGGCTGCCATCAGAAACCTTGGGGCCCAGTACATGCTTAACGTCTGGGCCCCTGTGCCTCTCCCATCAGTCTACGCATGTCCATCCCACTGCCCCAGCCATTGCTCCACTCATCACTTAAGATCTTCATAAAAGTTTGTCATATAAGTGTCTGGGTGCAATATTTCTTCAAGGCCCCCTACAACTAACATACGTACATACAAACAAACTCGCTTTAACAGCCACTCACTCTACCACTGTACGCACGCACACACATTCCTTCTCCTGCTCCGCATCTCCTCCTCCCAGGCACCACTAACCCTAGGCTCATCCCTGACACTCCAACGCCATACTTACAATGACACACACATGCTAATAGCATATACTAATACACATACACTCATGCTAACGTCATACTCTTACACACTCTATCACACAACCTATCTTTTTTGGCTCAGAAGGTATGTCGATGCTCTGGTCCCTCAAGGTCCTTATATGCTGTATCTCTGTTTCGGGAAATAATGTTTTTTTTTCCCAGTGCTCAGACTCAGCGTGATGGGCCAACGGAAGCACCAGCCTAGCAGTTCATCGGGGGGGGGGGGGGAGTTGGTGTAAGCTGGTGCTTGGGACCCACAGGGGCCACTTTTACACCAGTGTCTTTACTACCGCAGGGTCATGTAGGGTGCATTACATTAACCTGTGGTAGTGGAGAGACTGCGGTCCCTACCTTGCAGGCCCGGTATACTTGTACCAGTTTTACCCCCTGATGGCGGCCCTGGCTACAGCAAATTGTCTCCTCTGTGGTGCCATTGTTACATTACTATTGGCTGCTTGAAGCAGCCAATCAGTGTCAGAAACATACTCCCATTGACATCAATGGAAGAGTTTTCTGTGCATGCCCCTTAGACCTACTTGGACTCTAGCACTAGCCAGCTCTGGAGCTGGGTGTTGATGAATACATGCACAAACTCTTCGCAAAGCAGAAGATGTGTTGATGAATTTCCTGAAAGCATTGGTGCTTGGGGAGTGGGAAATAGATACAATATACAGAGGATTCAACCCCCCCAAGCATTTGCAAGGGGAACCAAAAGAACATTTTAAGGGGGGCACAGCTGAAGTGTCCCTTTAAATATTAGATTTTTTTCTGAGGAAAAACATATAATTTGCAGTGAACTACAAGTGACCCCTTTAAATTTTCAATTTCGAGTCTATATTCTTTGCTAAAAAGAGATTAACACACTGCGGAGATAGTCTTGAGAAGTCTCAATTACTAAAAGACGGTATCCCGTGCTTAACATTAACTGACCTGCGCAGATTTAACGGACATGTATTGATCTCCTAGTAATTAAAATCTAACATTGCCAGGGATCAAAAAGCACACTTTCATTAAGAGATAAAGCGAGGAAGACAGATTAAATTATACTCTCTACGGCTTTACATTAAAAGATTTAAAAGCTTTAATCTGACAGTATCCTTGTCATGACACTCATCACTGCAGAGTTTTAGCAGTCTCACTACTTGACACTGTCTTAACATTTTCATCATGCCTTTCCAGTGATAGGTCACATAGAAATGTTTCGGAAAATGCACTGATGTTTTGAGAGGCCTTAACAGGCCCTACTGGTTGAGAAAAGAGGGACTCTAGAGGGACTCATGCAGCACTTAAAAGGCCTGATGTGTCTACAGTGCCGGTATTTCCAGCTGGGAATCACAGAAAGAGAAAACAGAGATAGTGGATTATGACCGGAAAAAAATGTATTGTTGGTGTTAGCAATATTCATGTGTTTTTATATTCACGCAGCGCATGGACACACGTGTTCAACCTGCAGCCACTCACTGTGGGACCCAATCTGCTACCGGAGTGGCAGTGTAAGTAAGTATGCAGTACTATTGGCCACCAGCCCAACATGCAGTGAGCCACATGGCCAGTCCAAGCCTGATTGTCAAGTTGGATGCTTAGCACTTATTTTTTTAAAGATGCAACAAGGCAATGTTTTCCACAGGGCAGGAGAGGCAAAACCTCTCCGATTTTTTTTTATCTGCACCACAACGTTTATTGGTGTAGCAAGGGAGCAGAGAGTTCTGTCTGGTGGATGCAATGGCTCACTCGCTACCCAATCACAGGTTAACAGAAGAGGCACATTTATCTGCTAGATCTGCAAGAAAACCCTTTGTTTCCTCAGTGTAGATATGGGAAAGAGGAGGGATGAACAAATGAAACTTTTTAGAGTACTATGTAATTATAAAGGCTGTCCTGAGTCCTGTTTCTCTCTGTCTACAGATATGATGTGGTCCTATCTATATTATGAAACAAACAATGACTCTTGGCATCAGTAAACTCATTGGTGTCTAGAACTTAATGCAAAGCTGCCAAGGTACCATCCATGCTAAAAAGGCCAAGCCCTCTTCACTCCATGCCCCCTATGTTAAAGAATTTTATCTCTATCCAGCCAAGTTATGAATTCCTTTCTTTGAAAACATGGCATCAACATTTAAGGTAGTGATTTGGAAGGATACACCAGTGTTGGGCTGTGGGGACCCCATACAGCTCAGCTATACCCCTATAGAGTGTCAGCTCTAATGGAGATTTTCACTTTCTGCAGGAAAATGGGTCAGAGCAGTTCGTTGTCATAAACCTATTGTATGCCACTGCACGATCCGTGCCTACAAACTGTCTCAATTTTCATGTAACAGTCCACATTTTCATGCACTGCCCCACCAAACCATGCCACTGTCCCACTTTTATGGTAGGATCTCCACAGACCTGCTCACTATGTTGTAGTGTTGAAGGCTAATCACTGGGGTATGATGTTCTATCTCCGCACTATGCTTACTAATTAATGGTAAGGTGGCCCCAAATCTCACCTCTAATCACCCCCCCTAGACATATGTCCTGCTTCAGGTGCGGTCACATACAGGAAGATGGAGATATAGATGCAGATCAGTTGTTTGTCACATACGTTGTGCGTTTAATTGCACCAAGACATACCATGTGCAAATTTACAATATTTCCATCTTAAATCTTATATAATTAGTACATTTGTCCTTTTTTCACATATAAGTATTATTGTTATTTTAAAATAAAATATCTTAAACTAAATAGTCCTAGTAATCTAAATAACAAATGACCACACCACACAGTGTATGGGTGGCATATGTATTATATGACCCCTACCCTATTCAGTCAGACAATCAACTTTTGTTGGTTTTATGGTGTTGTCTATTCTTTCTGAAGTTCCACAAGCATAGTTAATTTTACATCTTGTTCTATGTTGGCCAAGTATCAACTTTGACTAAAGGCTTCCTTTTCTATTGGGCTCATATAGGTATATCTATTGTTGTCACTCTGCGTTCTACACGTAAGTGCACATTTTCCAAGGAGGGACACCAATTGCACTTGTGACGAAAAACAACATTTTTAGAATAAAACTATAACTCAAAATATTATATTGCCACCCATATCGTGTTTAGCAATTGGCAATTCAAATAGTCAAACGGTAATTATGGTAATGAAAAATAAGGAAGGGTGTAGATCAATTACTTGACTGCACTTCAAAAGCAGCTGGACAAAATAATTGCTACTATCTGCAAAAATATAATTTTAAACACGAGTTTTGAGCGTGTGTTCTAATGAATGGAGTTGATTTACCTGCCATTATACATTTCCTTTCTCCCACTACCTAGGTCAAAAATCATAAAATATAGTAAACCTCCAGACTATTAAAGTACGGTTTGTTGTGGAAAGAGATAACTGTTCTGAAGTTTTGGGGGGGAGATGCCGTGTGCTGGGTTGAAGCCCAATGCTAGCCACACTCACTAGTGGTCTGGTGTGAAAGTTTAAGTTTAAATAAGATATTTTACCGGATTATATATATTATAATACTAATATATTATATAAATATATATATATATATTGAAATGAATCTAGTAAATGTTACAAAGCTACACGTATATACATTTGAGCTCAAGCATGGCTAATAAACACAACTGCACTACAAAAATAATGAAAGGCGCAGTAAGGGAGCATGGTGCCTTTCCAGGGTATTGACATTCAATTCTGCATGCAGAGGGATGGGAGCATTTTACATAGGAGCACTCCTCAGGGAATGGAAATGGCACATGGGCAATGAATTCATTGTGTGGAACAGTCATGTCAAAAATCGAACTTTTCACATGTTGTCCCTCTTATTTTACAAAGGTGCAGAGCAGCATTTGGATATGCCCACTTCTTGCCCAAGTGCCACTCAATCTTGCCTACTCTCCACCCATTTTTCGCCTACTCTCTGCCCATTTACAGACTATTTCATGCTAGCCCCTTTATCATATTCATGCCCCCAGAGGAGGGGTAGGTAGCCCAACCATTGGAAGTTCCCATTTATGGTCAAGGGGCATTTGGTATGTAAAATGGGCCTGCTAGTAAAGAGAGGTGAGATTGTCGTTGTTGAGAAGGTATCTTTTACGTCAAACGCATTGGGCAAATATTGGTTTTTAAACGGATAAAATAAAACCAGTACTATTAGCAGAGTAGGCTGTTCCATTTGTGCGTTACATATTTGAAGGCAATGGTGCACCACTCTAGCCAGCAAAGACCTCTGTAGCATCTCTCATATTGCTTCTTGCACAAGAGGACATGCTAGGTGAGGAAAATGTAGAACCATGTCAGGGGGCTAGGGACACTGCCTTAGGTCAGGCATAGGGCAACACCCTCATAAATACACCATGTCCAAAGCAGTGAATAGATTTTCTAGGTTGCATACAGACAGCATGTTCAGAAATGTGACTGTACTCTTTTATCGTATGACTTTCTGGCCGCACCTATTGAGTTGGGATCTGAGCCAGGCATTTGTGTAGATACAACCAAGTCAGATATTTTCATATGATATGCAAATATGACATTTCTCTTGTTTAATAATGCTACTATGGACATTCGATAAAGAATTTGTTATTTAACATTAATCTGTTGAACAAATTAAATTATATCATAGCACATTTTAGCTCTTATGTGAATTTAGTTGGCCTGAGATTCTGTTTGGAAAAAAATATATCCACAGCTACGCAAACAATGAGTAGGAAGCAACTGCTAAAACAATATACCACTGTAACCCATGCATGTTTAACATTAAATTCTACTTATCAAAATAATATACGCAATATAAAACAATTTGATAGCAGTCACCATACTGTCTGATGGAATTTTTAATTGACTTGCTATATTCTGTATAATGTCAATTTTATGCTCATCATAAACGTACCTAATCTTTGGCTAGTTGCTCATCAAACATGAATCTTTATTTGTATGTATATATACTGTATGTAGAACTGTTTGGTTCATGTAAATCAGTCTTGCTCTACGGAGCCTTTTGTCTAAAATTAAGTGTAGTATGTGTAAGACAGGGAAACACTTATCCTCTGGCCTTAAGGTCAAGGGTGCGCTCCACGTTATGTATCTAGTGAAGGGTACTTCATGATGGTTTATTACTGGTAAGAGCACAAGGAACACTAATGGATTTTTTAACCGCTCTCCTAAAGGAATTTTATTTTTGTTTGGTATTTTTAACTTTTGTGTACGTGAGCTGATTTTTTTTCATTTTGTAAATAGTTTTATTTTGAGTGCTTGTTTTTGTTAATGCTATTTCAATGGACAAAAAAATATAAAGCTACATCCAAGTGCACTAGAGAGATGATGATGCCTTTTGGCTCCTGTCTCATCTTGAACGTTAGTGGTCCCCCTCATAGCACTTCTTCAGTGGAACCAAGAAGATCTGACTCCCCTGCAGACTTCGGCTGAGAGGGGGAGGAAGGGGTGGCATATCCTTTCAGGGGGTCCGGTATCCACAATGACTCTTCTTCGAGCACATTTTGGACACCTCACATTTCTTGACCCGCTGTCTTTCACAATAGCTATAGATCTAATCAAAATATTTGGGGTCTGGTTTGGTGAGGATGGAAAAGGATTAGACCATGAAACCTCAGAGACCTTGTCATTAAGTGGAAGTCTATAGTTCTCCACAATGAGATTCTTCCCATGCTGCAGTACCTTGCCCAGACATAGGCCCTCTTGGCTACTGGATTTTGAGCCATCACTAGGTCAGTTTTCGGGGGTTCCAAAATGGGTAGAGTAAAGCACATATTTATGCACAAGGACACCCTAATTTTACCTAGATTTCTTTAAGGTTGTGAGGGAACACCAACTAGATGTAGTGAAACCACAGTAGAGACTGTTTGGACTAAAGAAGCATGGAGCAGGCTGACCAGTTTACGTTGCATGGAAGGCTATGGTCATTTGTTGTGTCCTTTTGTCCAAGCTTTTCTGCCAATAGAACAATGTAAATTACAAGGTATGTTTTCTAATTCAAATTTAGCTTGTTTAGGGTGATGTGTGCTAGCCTTTTAGCCTAAAAATAAGATATTCTTGATAAGATTATTATTTTTTGCAGACTTATGTGTTGTGCTATGGACGCTTTGTGGTCTCCTAGGAGCCATCTGATCCTGAGGAGAGAACTGGTGACTGTCCGAGACTTGCATGTTGATTCTCAGCTTGCTAAAAAACTATTCTATCATTGACAGTCTTAAGGAGGAGGATGACTAACCCACAGCCCACTTCTTCCCACTTCTCCCTCAGCCCTTGGTCTTTTATCATAAGCCCCCTCTCCCCAGTTTTCATGTATACCACATGACCAGATGTCTTTACCACTTCTTGTTTGTTTGCGATGCACTAACCAGGAGGGACTGAAACGTCAAGTTTCTTTGTATTAGACTTGTGCATTCAGATTCATACGAATTGCAAATTTATGAAACTTTGGTAAATATAGCACTTCGTGCGAAGTCCCAAAAACAAGGCCAGACCCACACATTTAGACGAAAATGAAGGAAAAAGCTCAGAAGTTTCATCTGAAATTCGTGGGTCCACATTTATTCACACTCCCACTCTCATTCACTCTCTCTCACACTCTCTAAAAGTTTCCCTACCTTCTTTGACCACTACTTCCGCTTCTGCCGACCACTTCCACATCTTCTTCTGCACTTTCTTCTCCTTTATGTACTATCTTCTTCATTTTCTATCTTCTCTGTTCAATCTGCTATCTTCTTTCTTCATCCGCATCTCCGCTGACGTAACCAGACGGGAACTTGCACCTAAATGGCGGCACTTGCGGTGACGTCCTCTCCTGGTTCCCCATCCTCCTCCTTTAGTTCATGTGAGGGCAAAATGACTGTGCTTGTGCTCTTCCCCGATTGGAGGATTGGGGAGAGCAGGTCGCTGGAAGTGCTGCCATGTTGTCCTCAATTGATGCTTTTGGTGATGTCCTCTTCCCAGATTGGTGAGAGGACATCACTGCAAGTGCCACCATTTTGGCAGAAGATGCAGACAAAGAAATAAGGTAGCAGATTGAAGAGAGAAGAGAAGGGAGAACGCAGAAGATGACGTGGAAGCGGAAGTGGTCGGAACAAGCATAAGTGGCCAGCAAAGAAGGCAGGGAAACATTTAGCAAGTATGAGAGAGAGAGTGAACGAGAATGAGAGTATCAGAGTGTGTTAGAGTGAATGCAGGCAACGGATTTCTTTCCCAAATATATAAAATTCCCCCAATTTTTGGCCAAAACTGAAAAGGCAGGAAACAAATTAGGCTTGCCCAAAAAACAAACCAAAAACGTCCCTAATAGTTTGTGGCCCATTTGCACATGTCCACTTTGTACCACCAGTACATTCATGTAAATATGAAAAAACACCTGTTAAAAAATTCCTTGGTGAGCTCTTCTTTTTTGGTGTATCATATATTGTTTTGATATGTGACTGAATATTATTATTTATATTATCAATCAGTTTGATTGTAGCAAAAGAAAGCTACAATGTGAATTAAAGCATACTTAACTTACCGGTAGACTGAACTAGCATCAAAAACTGGTGATCTTCACAAGCATGCCTCCACTTGAATCCAACAGTAAAATTCAAATGAATCTTGTGTTAGCCTCAAAGATCTTAAAAAACACATTCCTAACAAATACTCCCTTCATGTAAAATACAGAGAAAATACATTTTTTCAAACCTTTTGGGAACTAGAAATTGTTAAGTACATACAGTATATAACTGTGTGGGGGATGCACAATTCATTTGGGTGGAGGAATCTGCAGATATTTTTTGTCCAGCTCGCCCACGTTTTAATTAAAAAGATCTGAATGATTAAGTCTTTTAAAACTAACAACCTTTTTTAAATACACCTACTCAAATACAAGTGTTTTAATTGATTTTACCTTTATCAGCTGTGGGTGTTTTTTTACATTACATCAGTATGTTTTATTCTGTTTCTTTAGTAAGGCATTAGTCATCTGACATTTACAACTAACCCTTTGACTTTAAAAAAAAAAAAACGTTTATTTCTCCACAGAGACAGCTTAGATGTTATATTTCCACACAAAGATGACAAATAAAAATTACACAAAAACAAATCATCACACATGTTAAAGAAACAAAACATATGCGAGCTGAGGAAAAAAAAAATCAGATATCCTCTTTATTTTCTTTCGCATTATGCATTATATAATATTGACATTTTTAAACAAAATGCATTTCTAAGTTGTTGTTTTTTTGAGAATTTGCCGTATAAAATAAATGTACAATACAAACATGCGTCTAGAGAAAACTATATTGAGGAACAAATCTTTGTGCCTTAAGAATAGTTTTTCCTTTTTTGGTTATTTAACAGTTTCTATTTAAGCCTTATAAAGTACATAAAATTAGAATAATAAATTTTTTAATGTGAATTAAAGCAGACTCATTTGTAACAACCTGGCTGCCGGTGCTCTGGAGTTCCTCGGACCAGCAAGCCGCGAGGAAGGAAGGGGTGAGACCCCCACCGTGCCGCGGCAACCGCCACGCCGCCAACGGGAAAGGAGGGGATGGACCACCCACCGATCTAGCCGCCAGCTGCAACCGCCGCAGAAAAGAGGGAGACCTCCCGCCTCTACTCAGCAGCCTCAACCGCCACGGAAGAGGGGGAGACCTCCCGCCTTGCCGCGGGAGCCGCAACCGCCGCGGAGGAGAGGGAGACCTCCCGCCTCTCCGAGACAGCCTCAGCCGCCGCGAGGGAGGGGAAGACCTCGCGGCTCCACGCGTCGGTCGTCTTCTGTTGGAGCCAGGTCCGGTCCTGCTGCGTGCACGCGGTCTTCTGCACGCCACCTAGTGGCGCCAGCCGGTACTACCGCCCCTTTTAGAAATTTACGATCTCGCCAATCCCAAAATGGCCGCGGACTGGAAGTGACATAACGGCACTTTGAATTTCTGGCGGGAAAACGTTAATTGGTGCCTAAACCTTCACTGCCTATTTAAGGAGCCTCAGAACACTCCAGCCTTGCCTTCTGATGGTCGTACCTATCTTGATAGTGTCTACTCCTCAGTAAGCGTTCCTGTGTGATTTCCTGTTACCGACTCGGCTTGTTCCCGTTCCTGTTTCCCTGGCGTTTGACTCTGGCTTCCCTCACGACGATCCTGACTTCTGGCTTCCTGACCTCAGCTTACCCTGCAACGACCCTGACTTCTGGCTTCCTGACCTTGGCTTGCTCTCCGGCTATTCTGTACTGGACTCGTATGATCTGTCTATGGACTTTTGCACACGCTGTTCTACCTGATTACTGGTCCTATTATACGCTGTGCGTGACATCATTAGGAAAATATGGGACTTGCTGCCTATTGCAAAAATGTAAGAAAAGTGGCGTTAAAATCTTTTCTCATGCTATTTGAACCTTTTGTACTAAAATTACTTTTATGACCTTAATTTTAACATCTGTGTGGTTAAATTAACATAGCTACAGCCAAGAAGATGAAATCTTAATGAAAATGTATTTCATAACCATTTTGGAACTTTCTCTTAAAGCAGGGTTAGTCATGGCGATGGTTAATGGCAAACTTTTTTAATGCTACTGGACTCGTTAAAGGACACTATAATTTTTTTTTAATTTAAAACATAAATAAACATAATAATCATATAACTTTCAGGCCTAAAAAGAAAACAATAATGAATAGACTGTGAAAATATACACATAAACACTTGCCCTTACATGTGCCTGCTCATGCTTATACACATATTCATGCTTCCCCTTACAGACACACTTGCACTGCACACACAGGGAAGGCTGGCTCCTTTTGTCCCACAGGCCAAGTGACCTCATTGACCCCTTGGCCTCCTCCTATAACTAACATACATATGGGCACACATACTCATACACACAGACACTCATGATAACACACATAAACTTATATTAACAGACTTACACCCTGATATTAAGACACGAATACAAACTCATGCTAGCAGACACTCCTTCTAAAACACAGGTATACACTCATACTAAGATACACACTGATGGTAACCCCCCTCTTACACACACACACAAGCATTTCAACACACACTTGCTAACAGGCACACACACGCATACTTCTTACATAAACTGTCATTCACACCATAACTCCATTGTCTCTCTCACTCTCTCACTGTATCTCCCTCACTCTCTTCCACCTTGCTTGCTCTCTTCCTTCTTCTTAGTCCCTTACCTACTTTCTCCCTCTCTCTGTGCCTACCTTTCCTAGTTCCTTCTTGTACTGTGCAAGCAGCAGTGCTTTCATTTCATTTCATCAAGGTGAGTCTCTTTTTTGGAAATGGCCAAGGGGACAACCCTTTTCCCCTATAATTTACCTTTTTCCCAATGTCTCCTCCCTTTCTCCATCTCTTACCTTTCTCCAAATGGCTTCCTTTTCTACACATCTCGTACCCTACTTATTACCTCTTCTCCATCTTTTCCCCTTCTCTCTTTTGCTCACCTTTCTCATTATGTCTTCCCTATCTCTCCCCTTTCTCCCTATCGCTTCCAAATATCTCTCCCCTTTCTCTCTATCTCTCCCCCTTATCCATATTCTATTTCCCTTATCTCTCTCATTTTCCCCTGCCTCTTAACTTTTTTCTTCTTTTATTCCAAAACCTGGCGATCCTGTGGGGGCAGCAAAAGGTCTGTTCCTATAGTGCTCACTTGCATGGTATGTACAGCTTCAGTATTATGTGTCGTGAAATATAACATCATATTCTGGTACTCGGCATCAATAAAAGGTGTTGAGGGGGTACTGACACAAGAGTTTCCTAGGACAGACCTTGCACTCCCTTAAATTTGGTCTGGCTAAGAGGGTAATAATGATCTCCCCAAACAGCCCTGCTCCTTAAGCGGCGGGCAGTTCTGGAGGGAACTGGCAGGGCGAGGCGCACCACAAATTGAGCTGAGGGACAACAAGAGACCTTGCCAACTTCTGTCCTAATGTAATTGTTTATTTGTAATAGAAATGCTGGGGGTAAAAATTCACCCATGTTTGAAAATCAGTGGAAAGTAACATCTTTCGATCTGGAGATATTCTGGGAAAAACCTTGTTGCAAGGTCTACATTTCTGCCACCATATACATCACTTGACAACAAAGGATATGAAGTGTAAGGAGCCGTTAAACGTAGTAATATCTCAGTAGTTCTACCCACTTTTGTGCTTATTAGTACTTTTGTGTTAATTAACAATGTAGCAAGGGGAAAAAAGACTGCAATTAGTGATTATTATTATTTAAATATTCCTGATGCGACAGGGAGGTGGCAGCTGTCACAACAGAAAGCAACAAAAGTAAAAGTATAAATATAGTTAAGACTAGGTGGGAACTAGAGTCTTCAAAAAATACCTACATAAAGTTTGAAAATTCACACAGAGTGAGAGAATCTCTATCTTCATATTAGACTGATTTAGAAAAACAAGGTACGCTACATCTCTGGGAACAGTAGGGAATGGGTTCATGTCTGGATTGATCTTTTTTTCATTTAGAGGAGAGCACCTAATGCCTTCAAAATTATTTAGAAAATAATGGTTTCACTCAGGACAGGGAAAACGAAATAGCTTGACCTTTGGTATGTCTTCAAGAAGTATCATTACAAAGGAAATATATTTACCTGCATATTAAGTTTCCCCAACCAGTAGGGCAGTCTAATTTTGAGAAGAAGGCATATTTCTTTAGCAGATCCAGATATCCAAGAATTTAGTAACATTTGATTTTAAGCTTGAGGTGCGTAACTTGAAAATAATGTAAATATGAGGTTTTTGTTTGCCAGAAATGGTAATCCCACATAACAGTAGAAACCTTAAGGAAATGGTGTGCTGATTTTCTCCTCTTCCTCATCAGATTCCTCATCAGATCTTTGTGGCTCCTTCCAAGGACAGGAGCCACTAACATCTCATCAAGGTTCAAGTGTAAAGACATATTAAGCAGAAACCTGAGGTGAGTACTTCCAAAAATCAGAGGTGCCAAACCCAGTGAATCCAAGTCAACGCAGATTCCAGTCTTCCCTTTCACTGACCATGTTCAAAGTAACTTAACGCATTACATCTTCTGAGCATTGACTAGTGCAGAAAACACCTACTAGCTTAAACTATGGTGAATCCCATAGTTCCCTTTTCAGGCTGTATTTGTTTATGCATAGTTAGCAGGGCTGTATATATTACTAATTTAAACTCTGAAAAGTGTTCAAAACCACACATGTGACTCTGAAACTGGCACACAAGCCCTTAATAGCTACAAGTATGGTAAGTCACTAGTCTATTATTATTTTATTTATAGAGTACCAGCAGATTCTGTAACGCTAGGATCCTTTTTACATTACAGTGGAATAATTTGCATGTTAGACTTCTACCACCAAAAGTGGCAATCGTGCAAAAATGATGAATTTTTGGTTGGATATCTTTTACTACCATTGCACTTGCTGTTGTTGCTTTTCAACCACACACCTTATTTACCTACTATACATAGTAAATAAAAAACACTTGCTTGTATTAAATGCAAAACTGTTTTTCTAGTGGTCCAAGTGCAGACTGCATAACTAGAATAGATCAGGTATGCCATCTAGTGACCACTGCAGAAAACTACCATTTACTTCAAATTAGTCTCACATGTTGAGTGTTTGATTACCTTCACATCCATTTATATTAAGTAACAAAGCAATCTTCTTTAAGATTACTAGACGTTAGAATTATCGACTAGCATTTGAAACACTTTGATCATAGACCACTGATCAGCACTTACCTAGGCATAAGGGAAAAATCATAAGTATTAACTCCCCATGATACCAGATAAGGACTTATGTTTTCGTTGATTTTGCAAGCTGTGATTGAACAAACCTCACACGTGCAGGGGCACACCAGACAATATTTGTATCATCCTGAACATAAGACTAATTACCGTAAGGCAGAGGACCAGGTAGGGCTTGCCATTAATGTTTGTTTCTACAATGTCAGTGCTGCATGATAAGTAGCTCAGATGGTGGCAGATCATCTTCAAAAATAGGGAAAACACAAGAAGCAGCTTGTTTGATTCAAGTGAAAATGAGTTCATAATAATAATCATAATATTAAATATATCAACCTTGGTTAAAAAATATACATTGTAGTTAAGAGGAATCTGTAGTTCCGCCTCTGAGGGGACCCCTTGGGCCAGTGGAAGCTATAAGCACCTGCTTAATCTGTTTATACGCTATACCTCTGTGTAGCACTGATGCCTTGAATAGGCCAGTAAAGAGTAAAGTAAAATTAAAACGCTTGCAATACAACCACATTATGTATATTTTATTTGTATATAACGTTAGCCTTTTTAAAATTCAAAACACCAGCTAGTATAACATTTTGCAAAGCCACATACACATGACATGACAGTGCACAGGGTTCCTACATCTTCTTGATAATGGTCTTTCGTCAATAGTTGATTCAAATGGAAGACACAAAACCACAAGATGGCCTTGCTAAAACTTGCAACTACATGTAATCTAAAAAGCTAAAAAAAAGTCTAAATGTAAAGATTGTCTCAGCTTGACTTCTAACACTTTTTTTTATAAATGTTAATAAGCGTGCTCAGGCACACTAACTTAGTAGTATTGTAAAATGAGTAAGAAACTTAGCACTCCAAGTTTGCTTTGCTCTCCAGAGCATTGCTATATAAACCCCAAGTCCCTTAAAATTTGCATGTATTCTTAGCCAACAGTATGTCTATCTCCAAAAGTACATTCAGACACTTTTCCAAGTTTTTAAAATGTCTATATTAGTTGCATCTTGCTGGATCAGAGTTCTTCTGTGAAGTCTTTTAATGCAGGTAA
>VKOC01029724.1:0-11059 GCA_009364415.1 Spea multiplicata
AAATGGGAAAGCAAATTATTGTGTGATTTTAGCACATTGTTGAAAAACACTTTCTGCATTATATTAAAAATTGGAGAAAACATATGGTTTGCAATTGTGCTTCTAAACGGTCATTGTCATTATGATAACAATGTCATTGTAAAATGGAACATGTATTTATAATCAGGAATTTCATTCCAGCTTCGGAATAGATTGGCAGGAAGGTGTCTTTAAATTTAAATGAGTATAACATGTGGACTGACTTCTAAAACTTTGTGAATATATGTTTTTAGATAACCTAAAAATATTAACTTTGGGAGCGCATCCTTTCACTACAGGATTTGCTCATACTAGTTTAAGTTGAATTGAGTGGCATTACTAAGTAAACTTTACTGTTTCAGTTAGACATAGAAACGTAGAATTTGATGGCAGATAAGAACCACTCTGGGAGGCTAAAATTGAGCAACTCATCTGATCACTAAAGTAGATTTGACCATCAACATGAAAGCAATTTAAGTCGACCATCTTTACAGAAACTATCCTGAAGTCACCATGTTGGATTTCACTGAATTAAACAATAAATATTTTATGGACAGATAAGTTGCATCTCTATCTGGGTTAGTTGAGTTCTTCTTTTTTAGTTTTGAATGAAGTCTAAGTTACCACTGTAATTTACTGTACTTCCACCGAACCTTCAGCATTCACCCTCCCAACATTCAAGAAACATCTCAAAACCCACTTCTTCAGAGAAGCCGCACCATCTTAGCTGCTAGAACTTCCTTGTCATTGATCCGACCACCACACTGCCGCTCACTCTTTCTCTGTACCTTATGTTTGTCACCCCATTCCCTCAAGATTGTAAGCTTGCGAGCAGGGCTCTCTCCACCTAATGTATCGGTTTGTCTTAGTCTGTCAATTCTCGTCTTGGCATACCCCTTAAATATATGTATTGTAAGAAGCGCTGCATAAATTGTTGCCGCTATATCAATAAAAGATAATAATAAATATGAACGCCAACCTAAATTGTACTCTAAAGGATGTTACCCCCTAGATGTTGTCAGGGGTATAATTTTTGTGATCTATTTTTACTATTTTTTTTTTATCTTACTGCAAAAGTTTGTCTGCACAAATTAATTTTTAATTTTTCATCAAATGAATATGACTCTTTTTTTTTTTTTGTATTTCCTACATATTTCCTGTGCTTTATACCTAGTTTAATCAGATAACCCTTTATCACACATTTATATATGCAACAAATATGGGTAAATGCATCTTTTCAATACCATTTTCTAAGAAAAATAGTTTCTTATTTCTCTAAAGTATTTCTGATTCTCTGAATCTGATAGTAGCAGATTATTATCCAGCCCCCAGTCTATACCACTGTTTGAGGGGTCTATAATTGCATCATGGTCTGATGGTGTTTGTGGAGCCCAATATTGGAGTTCTGTTCTACTATCTGTAGATATGTTATAAGGACTTTTCCTGTTTGTCTAATAAACGCCATATTACCCAAAAAAGTATATTCTGAAGTAGGAGTTGCATTTGAGAAAAATGTGTAAAATCCCTTTCTTTGGTATGATATGTAATCCAAGTATTATATGGACTATGTGCTATTAAAAGGTTTTGGGGTTTGTTGGTTTACTTAACTATGTCCCTTAGATTTTTATTTGGTGCATAGAAATTAACATGAGTAAATCGTTTCTCCATCAATCTACATATTAGTATGATGTATCTTGCTTCTGGGTCTTTTTCTTGGTGTATACAGTCATAAGTCAGTTTATCAGAAATAAAAATGACTACCTCTCTATACTTGTATAAACACAGAATAAAAAACAAACATATGTCCAATGCATAAACACTTTTAAACCCTTTCCCAGCTCTGATGATCATGCCCTTCCACAAAACATCTAAAACACAAGTGTATGAAACCTTTTACAAGAAACCACACTAGGGAGGAAAACGTCTCATTTTATATAATTTATATAATACAGAGAAAAGATCCATTTCTTAACAAATTTATTCTATATGTAATATTTTCGAGTGCACAATATTAAAAGGATTTTCTTAACTATCTATAAGGGTCTCTATTTCTCCCTTTCAGGCACCGAATCAATGTTCTCATTAGGACTTGATCTTATAAAAAGAAAAAACAAAATTAAAACATCTTATAATTTCTTAAACTAAGCATCAAATGGACAACAAGAATTGAAGAGAGGGTCGATCAATTGACCTGTAGGGTTCATATCTACAGGTATATGTATTATAAGATTGAGAAAATATAACATAACAATTTTTGCAAAGGAACGCTTATATATCCCAAATGTCCCCCATACATAGTCAACTACTTATACTATCTGCTTGAATAATTAACCAATAAATATTTTCCTAAAAAAAAAATTATTTAGTCTTTAGCCACACTTTAGCAGTCTCTGGATATTTAAAAATTAATCTTGAGCCCTCATTTAGTATAATCAGGCTGACTGGAAACACTCATTTCTCTCTCATTTCTGTGTTCTCCTGCTTTGTCTTGTATGGAAAAGTAATTATATTAGCAATTTTTTTTGTTCTAAAAATACAATTTTATTTTCCAACTTCTCGATTAGTTTTTCACTTTACTTCTCTTTACTTCCCAGTAAAATAATATCTTATTTATTTTATTGGTGTAACCTACCTGAATCGCCAGCTGCTGGTACGGAGGAGAGGGAGACCCCCCCCTCCTTCAGCCAGCAGCCTCAGCTGTTGCAGCAGAGGAGAGCGGGACCCCCCTCCGTCAACCAACATCCGCCACTAAGGAGGAGAGGGAGACCCCCCATCAGCCGCAGAAGCCATTACGGAGGAGAGGAAGACCTCTATCCACCTCCGTGCGCCCTCTGGTGGTAAGGCACCTATACTTCTAGATTACTGTCTTTCCATACTCAAGATGGCCACCAAAATCCACCAAAGAATCTCCTTTCCATAGAAAAATGTGAATGCAGATCCTCAGGCTAGCTACATTTATCTCATTCCCCTGAACAGAAATGTTTAATGACATCCATAATACCCCTCTGTAATATTGAATGAAAGAAGGCCGGTATACTTTTTTTTATTTTCTCAGTTTTTCTTTTTTAGGAGGTTGTTTCTGGTCTTGGATTTTTTTTACTGACCATCTTCTCAATAGAGCTTCAGCCATCTCAGAAATATACCATTCTAATGCCTAGAGATGAGAAGGTCTGGAAAATTCCGGGGGGGGGTTCAAAGCCGGTTTTTAGGGGATTTCCAGAAAAATTTCATGAAATATGCAGTGTGGAATTTGTTCTTTTACAATGATAAATACAAGACTTTGTATTCAGGAGAACATTTTTTCATGTTCGTCTTTGATTTTCGTGTCACCCCCACCATTTCTTCAAAGAGGAGGAGGAACATTGATTAAGTGAGCTGATCTACGTTTGTCAGCTCACTCTTGTGACATCATGGATCTTTACCCAAACCGGTGTACTACTACTATCCTTAACCTTACATAGATCCTCTAAGTCTAAGCTTATACAGTCCTGGCCCAGTCGAATTCAGGTAAAGTAGCTATGCAAATGTTGGTAGAATAAACAAATATAATAAATTAAATAACTTTAATAATATAATAAGACATTAACCCTTTTTAACACCCATTAAATGGGATGTAATCTCCCTGTCAATCTCCACTGACGGCTTGGTTGGCCCACTCTGCACAGACCCTCCCACAGGGACGGGTAAAATGAGATGGTATAAAGCAGTGGGTTCTTTAATTAATTGGTTCCGGTAGGTGGTCTTGTGGTTTTATGGCATATGCAAGATTTGCAACCCGCTATGAGCAATTCAATAGTGCTGCAACGGCAGCCACTTAACCACTGCTTATGGTCCCCACAACTCTTAACCATTCATCTCAATCTCTGTGGACGGCTTCAGCCAAACAGTAATTTTTAGGCAGAACCTAATGGCATATTTCTGATGTCAAGCATGTATCTAGAGCATTCCCTTTCTTCCTACGTGTGTCCTTGCGTCATCAATCCATCCCATCAAACCCTTTGAGCTTTTTCAATATTTCAAGCTATCATGTTTATTAAAGTGCAAATGATGGCTGGAGTGTCCCTTTGTGCAGTAATAAACATTATCTTGGTTTATTTTTTAAATGTAACTATATGATAGGTCATGATCAAAAATATAGCACTAGGGAGAAGGCGGCCATTTCATGCATAACAATGAGTTATCATCGGCATGATAAAATGAAAGCCAGACTGTGGGTATTGCACTTTCATTATATGTGGTACAAAGGCAAATATGTACTCATGCAATGTGCATTTTTATTAGAACAATGCACTCTTGTGAAATACATTTTTAATAGTATCCTAGTTTAGACAATGTATAGTATATCTGCAATGTAATAGCTTTGCTTCCAAAAATCCTCTAATCTCAACAGTAAATGTCAATCTTTTTTATACTAGTGAATGAAATGTTATAGGGAAAGTGGGGATTATGTTTAAAACATTGTGACATTGTTAAAATGCATTAGGGATTATTTAAAAACTTCTGTGTTAGTGAAAAAGCCCACCATACGCTCCAATTGGAGCACAGACAGATAGAGAAATCTAAGTAAATCAAACTATCTTAACAATTCCCAATGTACATAGTTTGCGAGAGCAGTATGGGATATACCATCTCCTTTCGAATATACAAAGGGAAGGGCAGTCACCTTGATCCCCCTGGCTACTCAGAATCTGTGTGCACTAGTGGTCAAATGGTGTGTGATCTTCTTCAGCTCTACTTGAGCAAGGGCTACCACCCCAGGGTGGATAATTTTTATAGAAGCCCAGATTTATTTCATACCCTAGCATGTGGCACTGTGAGGAAAAAACCCAAGTTTGCCCAAGCAGCTGGCTCCTCCTAAGCAGAATTGAGGCACTCAATAATGAAACCTACATTATCTCCACCATTCATAACGAATGAATGGTACCTGTCAGTGTGAGGGAAGAAGGTGACTGCACCGCAGTGCTTCATAAAACACAATAGGAATATGGGGGGTGTAGATCTAGGTTGGCTACAGCCGAACCTAGTGTTGAGGAAGAACAAAACATGGTACAAAAAAGTGGCCATCTACCTCACCCAGGTTGCCATGTACAATACGCACGTTATATACAAAAAATGTGGGACTGGGGAGATTTAAACCTTTCTAGACTTCCGAATGAAAATTCTGAGGCATATCATCTTTGAGGATGCCACCCCAAATGAAGTGTGGCAAAAAAACAAAAATATCCTTACCGGCAGGCATCTTCCTTCCACAACAACCCCACATACACACACACACACACACACACTGTTGCCAAACAGAAGCCTCAAAGAAAATGCAGAGTCTGCTACAAACAGGGTATTAGGAAGGACTCAAGGCACCACTGCCCTTCCTGTATTTCTCTGCCAAGACGTCATCAATGATTACTTTATGGTCTACCATACCAAGGTAGATTAGATTTTATATATCGCCATCAAACCATATATTTTCCTTTCCATGCACTAATTCTACTAACACCCTGTCAAACTGTGGTAGTAATTTAATTTTTGGTTTTTATCACACAAAGTATACTTCAGGTATGGATGTCCAGCTCCTGTTATATCACTGTCACACAACACCCCAATACATGTTAAGCAACATCTTCTGAGTATAGTGATACCACCCATGCGTGGGTTTGATAGGTTGGTTGGGAGGTAAAAAGGCCACATTGGGGAAATATGCATTTTTTTAACTTTGACATGTGATCAACCTGCCCCTATGTGTTATTTGGGAAAACTATACACTCCAGGGTATTTCAAATGGTGGCATTTTAATTCTTCCCATGCACTAATTCTACCAGGTATAACATTACCTTTCCTGAAATATGTCACTGTCAAACAACACCCCAATATGTGTTCAACAACATCTCTTGAGTAGAATGATACCACCCATGCATGGTTGTTTGGGGGCTAAAAGGCCACATTTGTGATCAAGGCTTTAATAAGCAAAAAAAACCCACAAACAACAAAATCAAGTGGGTAATCCAAACAGTAGTAAAAAAACAGTTTAAGGGTCAAGGTCGGCAACAAAGGTTCAGTAACAAGGTCACAGTCCAAAATCTGTCTCTCATTTATTTACATAAAAGGCCCCACCATGATGCTCTTAATCCTGTCCTGCCCTCATCTAATATACCAGCATGTTGTTGCTGTTGTTATTATTATCATCCTACAATACATACTGTATATGCCCTACTTGCAAATTAAAAATCTTGAGGGAATGGGGGTAAGGAATAGAGAAAGGTGAGAGGTAGTATGGGGGTTGTATCAGTGACAGGGAAGTTCTAGCAACTAAGACTTAATGCTTTTCTGTTTTCTGTTGGCATGTTCCAATTTGTCCCCTGTAGTGTCCAGAAAACCAAAACATACCTATACATGTGGGGTATTTCTCTAATCTGGAGATGAGGCTGAACAAATTTGGCTGGATTTTTCTACCATAATCACGTTTTCTACCATAATCTGAGGAATCATGTTTTCTTTAACATCATGTGGCTGGCCAGGTGTCGCTTCCCAGAAGAACACATGGCACCAGGATGCATCCATGAAGCCCACACCTCGCAACTTACAGGATTTGCTGCTAACGCCTTGGTGCCAGATACCATGGCACACCTTCAGAAAAGGGGGACCTACACAATATTATGCAGGTGGTCATAATGTTATGGCTGATAAGTATATAGTTTACATGGGTACACTTTTCACAGGAAAGAGGAATAATGGCTGAACTAACATATGGCAAAAATGGTAAACTTGCGCTGATACTTAAGGTACCAAATACCCCTGAGACTGAAGAGTTTAAGTATAAAATTGAGCACCTAAAATCATATCATGAAACAACTATCTACCTTCTTAATTTTCATTTATCTACAAACACCATATTGAATATGATAAGAGCATATAACCGCTTTAAATTTGATGTTTGCTAATTAGACATTATTTGTATACACTCAGCAGCAACCAAGGAAAAACACCCATGCTAAACACAGCAAAGGCCAATTTTTAAATGAAATCCTTGGATTTTAATACTGTGTGAACAGAATGAAGAATCCAATAACTTATAATATGCATACATCTACCAATCTCAACTCATAATATAAAATATATTTGTCATTTAAACAACTGCAGCCCATGGGAGAATACATTACATTTTTACCTTTTTCCTGAATCTAAGCAATCTGAAATAGAGGAATGAGAAATTACAACACTGTGCCAATCACAAACGGTTTTACAATTTCTAGTTTTTACAAAGTTCACTCTGCAGAGCCGTCTTGCGTTAAAATAAATGAATATTGTTCCATACTAATCTTTCTCTGTGTGTTCCACTCTTCGGAGCTCGTGCATTTAAGCACTGCAGTTGAATGATATATAACATTTACCAAAGACAGATGTCGGCTAGATTTGAAGCTACCCACTTTGAATTTGAAAGGTAGTATTGATGGCTCACTTCAGATTGTAAGGAACAATATGAACACAAATTAGATCTTAGATTTGTGCTGGTGCCGGCTACAAAAAAAGACATTAGTGGTACTGGTCTTTATACCATTCATCAAAGAGCCAATTTCCGAACTAAACTGTCACCTTACCTAGCTCACTGTGCACTTAGAAGGGCCAACTTTGATGAGCTGCCTGCAAGATTTTCTGGGTTAACCCTGTACAATTGGTAACATTTCTTATCACATTACTTACTAGGCTATGCACTGAGCAGAACCGGTGTAAGCTTGGATGAGAAATTTACCAGTAGTGGTCCTTCATAATATATAATAAAGATGGTTGGTTGGAAAAGCAGACTCCCATATGTGAAGAAACACATATGCATAATAAGCCCATACAAAGTGTATCTGGGACCTACAAAGGGCTGGTTCCCAGAGTTCTCCCCACTTCTTCCTTATGGGAGGTGACAGAGAGTGGTGCTCATCTATAAATGTTAGGCTAGACATGTACAACGACTAGGCTAGTGGTCAAGCTGAACATCCCTCCCCCAGAGAGTTCTCAGATATTTATAAGATAATGTACATAGCACTTTAGGTGCTCTCAATCAACTTGTGGCACTCATGTTAACTTTTTTTGTCTATTTTTCAAATGCATGGGGGATTTAGCAGAATCCCCCCATATGCATTTGCATCTTTCCTCACCTACAGCTTAACAAATCCCCTGCATGTAATTTACTGACCTCTGTTCAGCTCGATGAACGCTGTAAGTGTGTGAAAAGCACACCTATTGATTTCAATGTAAGCACTTTCATGCTATTGGCTGTTTCAATGTTATTTTTTTATGTTCTTTTTTCGTTTTGGAGGAATGCATGATAAAATACTCACATAGTAATAAATATGCATTCTTCTTTAGTCGGGGTGTCAGGGACACAAAACCGTCCATTTAATATAAGACTTGATATCATCATGTCCGAGACCCCCTTAAAGAGACAGTCTAGAAGGTCATAGATAAATGGACAATCTAGATGGTGGTAGATAAATAGAACAGCCTCCCACCAGATGAGGTAGAGGCTAATACAGATAGGGAATGTAAGCATGATTGGGATAGGCATAAAGTTATCCTGTGTAAGACGAGATCAAGGAATGATTAAGACCTGATTCTTAAATCAGGAAAAATGAGAAGACTAGATGGGCTGAATGGTTCTTATCTGCCATCAAATTCGATGTTTCTGACACCCCTACTATAAAAGAATATAAAAAAAAAATGTGAGTACTTTAATATGCATTATTCGAAAACAATAATAATAATAATACTAAAATACCTGTCACAGAACTTGCAGGAATGATACACGATTTTCTTTCTTACTCCATTATCTGAAAATTCTTGCCACGTAAGCAGTCAAACAGTGACAGAACAATGCTTCATATTGAAATTAATGGGAATACTTCACACATACGCACTGGGGTGGAAGCTACAGTGCATGAATGCAAGGTCAGCAATGAATCTGGAGGTAAGTACCTCACAAGCAGGGAGATGCATTTGCCCAAATGTATCTCCTGCAGGGCATTTAGCTAGGGGTGGGGAAGGGGAAATGCATTTGGGGGAATTCTGTATTTACAAAATGGACCCAGTGAAAAGTTAAACGGACCATGCATCTTTTAAAAAGTACTTGACTGTACATGATTCACTCACTTGATTCTCCTGCCTCCCAAAAATGTATATGTCTGTTATTACATGACTGGTCACCACAATAATTAATAAACAATCGATGCTATATACTTCCAACTTTTGGCTAAAACAATTATACACTACAGACTGAATAAAGTACCCTTTAATGTACATAATACGTCTATTTTATTGTATTAGTCTGAATTATCTAAGAGACTTCTATGATCACACAATTATTGTTTGTGTGATAGTGTAGAGTAATAAGATAATTTGCTTTAGTGTAATTATGGGGGGGGCAAATGGCTTATAATACTGTATTTGTTCGATTATAAGACGACCCTGATTATAAGACGACCTCCAAAAAATAAAAGCTATAATTGAGATAATTATTTATCCTCTGACACCCTCTGACTTTCAGAGATCAAAGCTCCCCGCGCTGGTGCGGGGAACTCCGATCTCTGACAGCCGGGGAAGGTCTGCACGATGGACAACCCGGCTGCTAACTGCACCTCCTTCCGGCTGCAGCGGAAGTTGCCTACACGAATTGCGTAGACGTCCATGCGCTGCCCCCGACTACACACCGGGGACTCAGAAGCACCGGTAAGTTGAGGGGCAGGAGGATCCAGGTCCCCTGCAGCACTGCGGGGGATTTGGATCGTAGTCTCATAGTCAGACCTATTTGAGGTCTGATTATAAGACGAGGGGTATTTTTCAGAGCAAAAACCTCATCTTTAAATCAAGCAAATTAAGTCATTAACAGGTATGAAATATTTTATATATATAATAAAACAATTCAGTGCAAAAAAGTACTATAGATTCAACATATTCAACATCATAACTTTACTATTTTCTGTTTACTAACTTATGTGGGGAAGAATTATTACAAAGATATTTTAGCAATATGATTAACCCTACTCTGCATGAGACACAAAGCAATTGCAATCTCTCCTCATGTGAAAACTACTATTGTGCTTATTTCCAAATAAATTATATTTACAAAGCTCAACATGTCTAAAGATTTATTTTTCTTTAAAAAATGAAACAAGATCTATGTTTTAATATTTTAACTTTCAAGCCATTTTCTCTATTTTTACACATACCCTATTATTTAAAGGAGACCACTGAAACCTTTATTACTAGTATTGTTTTAAAACATTGTTATTTTTAAATATTGTGCCATTTTCTGTTTCAAAACAATTATATAATACATATATGTAAGTTGAGCTAATATGTGCAATTGTGCACGTGCATGCATCATTCATAAAAATGCTGTTTCTATAGAAGAAGTCACGGGGCAAGTAATTTAGACAGAGGTCTTTTTTCAAACATATAACTGCTTTTTAGCAAATGTAAGTTCTTAGGGGCCACTGAAATAATACTTCTCACCTGTCAACTGTAGCTTTAGACATTTTACCATTTGCCTGAAAAATGTACTAACCTAAATTTGTCATATTTGTCATAAGTACCCAGATTTGGTACCAGTCATTAATATTGATTATTATTTCATATTCATTAATAAATATTTACTGACGTTTCTAAAATATGTGCCAATTCAGAATAAATGTGTTTTCCCTTTAAGTAAACAACCAGCTATTATATGCGAAATTTAATATTTTATTATTTGTATGACTATATTCATGATGAATCACATCTTTTTGACTGCCAACTTTAACTGCTTCCTAACTGAGGGTGTTTTGTGCCCAAAAACAAGACTTTTTCAGCATATTTACACTATACTTTCCTAACCATAATGCTCCCTTTTGAGTGTTCGTGCACCACACAAAGTACCCGTATTTCCCCAAGTATAAGAAGCTCCCTTGTATAAGACGCACCTTAATTTTAGGGGCCAAAATGTAAAAAAATATATAATACATAAATTTATTGTACTGGCTACCTGGGCGTGATATGAGTGTGATTGATGTTAATCACACAT
>VKOC01029730.1:0-25202 GCA_009364415.1 Spea multiplicata
CTGTTAGGGTCTCTGTTAAATCCTGCAGAGTATCACAGCCGATGTTAGGGTCTCTGTTAAATCCTGCAGAGTATCGCAGCCCCCGTCAGGGTCTCTGTTAAAACCGGCAGAGTATCGCAGGCACTGTCAGGGTCACTGTTAAATCCTGCAGAGTATCGCAGCCACTGTCGGGGTCTCTGTTAAAAGAGTATCGCAGCCACTGTCGGGGTCTCTGTTAAAACCGGCAGAGTATCGCAGGCACTGTCAGGGTCACTGTTAAATCCTGCAGAGTATCACAGCCGCTGTTAGGGTCTCTG
Organism: Spea multiplicata; assembly: GCA_009364415.1. Taxonomy (NCBI): domain Eukaryota; kingdom Metazoa; phylum Chordata; class Amphibia; order Anura; family Pelobatidae; genus Spea; species Spea multiplicata. Next base: position 297 of record VKOC01029730.1, read on the forward strand.
TTAATCTCTGCAAGAAAGTATCACAGCCGCTGTTAGGGTCTCTGTTAAATCCTGCAGAGTATCGCAGCCGCTGTTAGGGTCTCTGTTAAATCCTGCAGAGTATCGCAGCCCCTGTCAGGGTCTCAGCTAAATCCATAGTTTTATGTTGAAAGAACACAAAAAGAAAGAAGTCCGTTAAGATGGGTTCCTCCGAGTTCCCATGTCCCATGAAAGTTTTATCTCAAATTCTCTCAAGGGGGTAAAAATGTCTTTCTTGACGCCAAAGGCAATCAGATTTGTCTCTGGATGGACATTTCTCAGTGTAAAGTGACATCGTTATAACCCTGAATGCTTGCGTCTAATTGTTTTTGAAAGTATTGACCCAAACACCTCATCGCAGAGCGCCATTTTTAGCTAGAAAAAGATTATTTTTTTCAAACAAAGGCTGTCAGGGCTGCTGTTTTTCTGTGTGAGGAGGTTCACAATAGCTGAGTACTGAATAATGGAGGAGACAGAGCATCTCTCCAAACCAGAACGAATTCCACCGAGGACACGGTGCCGGCGGAATCAATGAGACGTCCCATTTGGTTAATGGACCCTTCACGGCCGAATCGGCCAATTTCTGGCTTTTTTTAAATCCACGTTGCAGTTGAGTGTGGTGGGGAGTGGGGAGAGGCCATTGTTGGTGGCGAATGTGCACAGAGCTGCGTTGTGTGGAAACGATACCTGCGCCATCCTGTAGAACGGCATCGCCTCCCGGCCGCTCGGGGGCTTAGCGGTTTTCTCAGGCGGCCCTTACTCGTGTGATCCGGACGCTGAGTTACCAGACGGCGGCGGCTCGTAGGGCAGTCTGTGTCTCTTGTCTTTCTACAAAATGAAGGAGATGGAAACAGCAGAATCCAGGGTCACAAATTACGACACGGGGGCTCGTTCCAGTTCTTATATGACATCATATGTTAACATAATTCTTCTTATTAGTAGTATTTTGTATTATTATCATTCACTTTCACAGTTTATTAACAGAATGTCCGTGGTTGGTGGTTTCATTCCTAAAGCCATGTGAGCCAAGATGAGGGTTATTACTCCCGAAATGCCCAGACTCCTTTTCCTTGTGTGGGGTATTAAACAACCGGGGCTTTTAGGTCCTGCATATTCCTTTCTCACAGGGTAAATACAGTAACCTTAGCCCTATTGTGGGGGTCTGTGGGCCAGATACTGCATGAGCGATGGGGCATTTTTGGGGCACATTCTGGGGTGGAGGAGATGTCGTGAGAATCAGTTGTTACTTTTCCTTATCTGTACAGATTTAATCCCCAGAGACCCCCAAAACTGTTGCGCAGAGCCTGGAAATGTATTTTCAGAGCATCTAGAGCCGCTTCTTGATGTTATTGGAACCCGCGAGCTCCTTCGGCTCGTCCCGTTTAGAACCAAAATCCCTGTTTCCTCCCCAGATGTCCCATTTTTTAATGAGCCTGAAAAGATTTTGACACATTTTAATCAGATTAAGCAGTTTAAATCCCGGCCGCTTGGATAATCCTTTCCTTGCCACTAACACGTCCCGTCGGTGGCAGGTGAGCCAGACCCGGCTTGGCCCTCATTCACAGTAATGCCCACATTTTTAGGGGGTTTGCCCCGGTTCCTGGTCTCCGTTGCCTCTGGGAATAATACACCTCATAATAATCGTCTCATAATGTATCGGCGAGGCGAGTGACTGCGTGACGACACAACGCGCTCCTACAGCTACTTCTCCTCATGGCGCGCCATTTGCATTGTATTTCAGTTTTTTGGCTGCGTTAGAGACCCCGTTTGCGGGGCCGGCGTAGCCGATCCGTCTGTGCTGCCCCTTTAAGGACAGGGTCTTGTCTGGTTGGGATACGGAGCACTGGTGACAAACAGAGCGGAAGGAGCCCGCACGGGCAGCAAGGCATTATGGGTAGTGGTGCCTGGAGCTCCCTCATATCACCATGGCAACCTGTGCTGATGGAGGCAGTCCGTGACTGTCACCCCCTCCCCGCCCCCTCTGCCGGCTGGAGCAGATTCTAGGTCACAGCTGTCCACGTTGGCCTAACCGGCCCGGCTAACGAGGGGATCGCAGGATATGGGGGCTGGGATAACCATTTCAGTGCCAACAGCAGAATAGCCCCCAATATTGTCTGAAAATCTACATTTTGCTGCATCTAATTCCCGTCGGAAGCTCTGTCGTGTTCATGCGTTTTGGGATAAAGCGGTGATCGGCGCTCCGATTTCTCATCTGATGGTCGGATGTTTAGAATAAATGTTTGTTTCGTTGAACAGGATTGAATGAGAAGATATCCCAGAGAACTGATTCTTATACCCCTATATACCCTGTATATACCCCATATATACCCCGTATATACCCTATACCCTGTGTATACCCTATACCCTTATACCCCGCATATACCTTATACCCGTATATATCCTATACCCTGTGTGTACCAGTATAACCTTATACCCACCATATGCCTTATACCCCATGTATACCTTATACCCCGTATATATCCTATACCCTCATACCCCGTATGTACCTTATACCCCGTATGTACCTTATACCCCGTATGTACCTTATACCCCGTATATACTCGGATGTGGTGGGGAATGTCTCGTTTTAGGATTACAGTATGAGATACACGGAGATCAGCGCGTTACTCTCCATCCTTTCTGTTACTCGCGGCCCGAGGAGCGCCATGTTGTCTATAAGCTGTGATATTACGTATGCGCTTCAGCCGTTGTCACGCTCGCTGCGCACTTCAGAGGGAAAGCATCGTATAAACAGAGCTCGCAGGGCCCCGTTGCCTTCGCTTTGTGGTTGTTACATGGTTTATTGGGATAACACCGTGGTGGGATGCCTCAGACCCGGGGGGGGGATCTCTGGAAATCATAAATGACAAATAGGGCAGGTTATTTGTGTTCCTAGCGGCAGAATCCTTTCCACGCGCGCAATATAATCACACAGTACGGAGACTGCAGTCTGCCCGCCGCGCATGGTCTTTGTCATGCTGCTGACCCTGTAACCTTCATTGGGTCTGCTTAGTACATGGGGTCTACTACATGCAAACACATGTCCAACATGCACTGGGTGGCTTATTACCTGCCTCCTTTTACACGTGTGCAAATACACACGCTGCGTGTCAGACAAAGGAATCATTCTTAGTGACCTCATATACCCGGCGCTGTACAATATGCATTACAAAGGGGAAAGCCTGTTGTTATGTGGCAGAGGTTCAATAACCGTTAATAAATGGCGGAGAGTGGGTACTCGGGACGCACACGGATCGGGGACTCAGCCGAGTGAATTGTCAGCTTTTCCTGCTGTAACGACTCAAACCTTAATCAGTCGTTGGTCTCGTCTTAGATTCAGGAGCCGTCTGTCTATCCCATGCATGTTATACCCTCACTGTATTACCCTCTACCACTTCTGCCGGGAGGCTGTTCCACTTATCTATTACCCTCTTCGTGAGGTACAGTTAAATAGTAAAAAAAAATCCAGGAACCCAAATTCATTAAATGAAAGTGTCCCTGCCTGTAAGCGTCTAGGCATTTTCCGGGGGTAAGTGGGATGTATTAATGTTCTGGGACACGTAGCGTTTATTGAGGTTCCTGTAAAATCTCGGATATACTTTTTTCCCCCAAAATATTTGAACCCAGGAGAAACGTGACGCCCGCTACGCTGTTATTCTGCGTGATGTGACTCGCACACAGGGGCTCGTTATCCTCAAGTCTTCAGGTAGTCTGCGGCACAAATGCCCCTCCTGTGGGTATGCGGCACGTGGTAGGGGGGCACGGCACTACAGGAGGTCGGTCGGTGGCAGGGTCTCTGGAGGTGCCCCCCACCAGCTCGCTGCATTTGAAGCTGATTCCGTCTGAAATCTGGTTCACTTTCTAACGTCAGCTGGAGAGATTGACCCTGCAACAGGAGGTGACATGCGCATGCACGGCTCTGGTGCCTTGCAGCCCATTGGTGGAGGGCGCAGCAGCCTCGGGGACAGGCCAAATATTTTATGAGTAATTTAATATCTGGAACACAGAGCGTTCATTCCCTTCAAAGGAGAGAAAGGAGGTTTATGTGAGCTGAGTCCGCTTCCCATAAGAGCAGCAAAACCGGATGGGAACATAAACCTTCCCAAACCCACCGAGAGGGCCATGCGGCCGGTGCTCCGCTTCGTTAGTCCAAGGCCGGCCTGCCAAGCCAGTCCAAGGCTCGCCACCGCCTGTCCGTCATCCGCTACCGCTTCCCACCAGTCCACCACTTCTCTTCCCGTCTTCATAAAGTATCAATAAATCAGTGACATGCCCTGTATAATGTATAGATAAAAAGAGCAATCGCCCCTGTATAATGTATAGATAAATCGCCAGCCGCCCCTGTATAATGTATAGCAATCACCGCCTGTATATACGTAGATAAATCAGTGAGTCGCCCCTGTATATCACGAGATAAATCAGCGAGTGCCCCTGCATATGTATAGATAAATCACCGATCGCCTCGTATAATGTATGATAAATCACCGACCGCCTATACGTATAGATAAATCACTGACCGGCCCCCTGTATAATGTATAGATAAATCACTGAGACACCATTTACCCTGAGAATCTGCCCTTATATGCCATTTCTGTCCCATTGACCAGGAAAATCTGCCCTGACAATTGGCCCCTACGTTGTGGGCGACGGCCCCTCCCTAGAAGAGCCTTTTCCGCCAGAACCTCGCGCATGCACTAAAACGATTTCTTACAGCATTTTTTGGTCAGTGATGGGAAATCTGGCGAACGATTTCACGAAGAAGCATTTTTGTGGATGAGAGAAAATCGAAAATTAATGAAAAAATACCGTTGGCCGGCGTGTTTTATTAACGTGGATGTTTTTTCTGCCATATCATTCGTTTGTGGCTTGTGGTTTTTTGAAGAAAAAAAAAAAGCTGAAATCTACAGTTCTGGAAATTTCCATCACCATATTTTTGGTTTTAAATGAATGTTTGTGATACCCGGTTAATCCTACAATAAGCGCCGGCCCGTGACTCACTGATCACACCTTTATTTTGGGTGGAAGGAGAGTAAAGAGCTCGTTTCCTGCACATTACCGACAAAATTTCACAATTTATACAAAAATAAACATCAATTTGTGATTAAGAATTATATCATGAAGCAAATCAATCCAAAGAAAAAACAAATTAAAAGCAGTTCACGGAGAACGCGGGGTGAGTGTGAGTCTAAGTGAACAAAGTGATCAGAGTCCTAGGTAGATAGACTCACGAACCCTGAAGGGCTGCTTTTACCATTAAACAGGATTTTATGATGGGTCAGGAAAAAGGAGGAACCCAGAAAATATGGAGTCTGCCCCCTCCATCCCCAGCAGAGAATTCTTTTCTGTCGGCTGAATCCAGACCGACTCGCCCTTCTTCAGCTGTAGGACAACACCGCCAGTGGTCACCTGGAAGACGTTGTACACTTGGTCACAGAAGCCCACGACCTTGGCCCCCTTGCCCTTCCCCCTCATGATATTTATACACAGGTGGCCCCTGGAGCTGGCGTGATATGTAAAGTAATAAATGCCGGGGATCTGGCAGGTGAATTTGCTGATCCTCTGGTCGAAGTGTCCATTGACATTGACGGCGAGTCTGTCGAAGCGGACGGGCTGCTCCTGGCGAGAGATTATAGAGGACTCTTTCTTTGCAGAGAAGGCGGACTGCAGACTTGTTTCATAGTCCCCAGACTCGCCCTTCAAGCCCTGGGGACCTCTGGTACCAAGAAGGCCTTTCTCTCCCATGGGTCCTTTTGGCCCTACTTTGCCAGGGTTACCCGGTGGGCCAGGGTCTCCTGCATATTCCTTAATATTCCAGCCTTCAAACTGACCTGGGGGACCTGGCACCAAACACAACATGCAGTGTTAGTCTAGGATTGCAGTGATCGTCTCTTCACAGGGAGGGATTACAAGCCGTGTAGATTCTACTCAGCAGGAAATATCTCACCTACATCTCCTTTATCTCCATCTCTACCATCTTCTCCGTCTCGACCTGGAATTCCCGGGATCCCTGGAACACCTGGCAAGGATGCAACACAACTCTGGGATCTGACCAGCGGGACGCTCATCAATACAATGAACAGGGTGACGGCCATCCTGCCGGCTCAACCCGCAAGGCCTCTGCTAAAAGCAACAAATGGGCTTTCATTAATGCTTCTAGCACGGGGTCCCTAGAAAGAGACGACAAAGCCTGGTGCATTTAGGGGGTTCTTAAAATGACCTGGAGGAGGTTTTTCAGTTACAGGCCAGAGACCTGACTCTGGAAACATAGATGCTTTCAGGGGAGACAGTCCTGATGTACCACTGGCAGCTTGTAAGTACTGAGCAGTCTCTGGGTCACCTCCAGCACCGCATGAAAATCCGTGCCCCCTGCCTTGTAGTCACTTTGCTCCCCGTCCCAGCTAAATACCCTTTCCCCATTCTGCTTCTTACCTCTCTCCTGCCGATCCAGCCGCCGGTGTAAGGATATTAAATGGTTTCACGTTGGCACAAAACACAGAGTTTTGGAAAAAGCAGAAGTTACGAGACATTTCCTGAGATTATCTCTAAAACCGTGAGCGCTCCGGGGCCGTTATTATTATTTGTGTACGGCGACAGTTTCACATCCTATTTCACTTTCTTCCTCTTTCGGTGAAATTTACTGGAAAAAATCTTTTTTTTAATTCTTTTTTTTTTATTATTGCGTTATACGCGACACTTGGGGCTTAATTCCCTTAACTGTGCCAATTTAGGAGCTAAAAGTATTGGCAACAGAGCCAAGGAGCAGAAGGTAAAATAATGCCCCGGGGAGTAAGGAGATGGAGAATATAATATGGGGTAGGAGAGGTGACCAAGGGCTTGGCGGATGCCCGGGGAGGATGAATTACAAAGACCGACGTCTCGATAGGATTTAAAGAGTTAACTAAAATCCTTCATTCCCTGAAATTCGAGGCACTCGCAGTGCGGAGCCGATGTTAATAATACGTGATTCTACGCGCATGCTCTGTGATGTCATCTTCTCCACTTTGTTAATGTGTCTTTTTTCACTATTCCTGACATTTCTGTCGAGTGTTTAGTTAAACGCCGCTCAGTTATGGTGAGGTCAGAACCATCTGGCGGCGCCAGTTGATTCCCGAATTACATTTGAATACGTTTTTTACGCGGTCGGCGTTTTCCCCTCGGCCGCGCAGGAATGATTCACTGCCTTCCTGCTCCTTTCAGACAGGTTTACACTCGCATCAAAGCGGAGAGTGAGTGACGTCTGCCGAGCGCCGAGGAGCTGACGGGATTAGGAGACTTCGCGATCTAATCCCAACCGCAGAGAGCTGCGCATGATGAGCTGCGGCCTTAGAAATGCTGTTATTCGCCACGTTTTACACTATAAGCAGTGCGAGGATGGGAAAGCCATCAGCGTGGCAGAGCCGTGGGAGAAAAGCCCCGCGTCCTTACCCCGAGACGCCGGGGTCTCCTATTGATTTAGCACAAGGGGTAGGAGTCTAGGCCGTTTCCACCAGTTATGGGGTAAGAACACGTTTGGTGTCATTTGCTTTAGCGATGCTGAGGTCTCCCCCGGATCGGCGCGCTCTCCACCATCCGTTCCCTTGGCTGTTGTGATTTCCTGAGTCACGAAGACGAAGTCTCTTGTGGTCGGGGGGATTGATTAAACGCATTCCTCCGAGCCGTTCCTGGCGGTCTCACTGCGCTCTGTCATCTCCTTTTAATCAGATGAGTCTTGGGGAGATGAGAGCCGTGGTCTCACGGCTTCTGGCGCTGACACAATTTACCCTTTGTGTACCATGATGAGGGACACGCGTGATTGATACCCCATGATAGCTGTAACGGTTGTGGAGGGAACGTCCTCTGTTATAAGGGGCTGGAGCATGCGCGGAATAGATAAGCAAAGTATTTTTTAATTCACGAAACCCAGCTGCGTTTCTCTGTTTCGGCCGAACCTGCGGATCCTGTTTGGACTTTTTCTGGCTCCTGCCGGTGATGATATTTTACTGAAATATTCACACCCTGGCTGGATTCTTTATATTTTCACTCGCAGAACATGTGAATCTCATAAGATTTCTCTGTAGAGCGTAAGAAATTTGCTGTTTCAATAATTTAATTAACTTTTAGATTAAAAAAAAACAGGGTGTTGTGTTTAATCTCAGGCGCAGGGTCAGGGTGACGCGATTGAATGTGCCGAGCGGCTAACTAATGCCATGTGCTCCGAGCTAGGAAAATATACACAGGGGTCTGCACGGGGAAGTTACCCGGGGGCAGGCGCAGGGATTATTTAGGAGTCGGGGACGCAGGGGGGGAAGAAATCGCCTCCAGCAAAGGACACCTTTCTACCCCAGACTTTGAGCCGAGCTCTGCAGCTTCTATTGATACAGAAATGTTCATAAAACATTCAATTCTAAAGACTTGCGCCGCTGCACCGATGATAACCGGAGCGATACGGGGAGCCGTAACGCATACAGAGGAGTATCAGACCAGGGACATCTGCCCACGGCTGAGCCCTCATGGACGTGGTCTACGTGACGTCTGTGATCTTGAGTTCCCTCCTGCAGGATAATTCAAGCTTCCTCTGATGAATCCACCATGTACAACGCAGACCGAAGATGATCAATAAACAGAGAGTTCAGAGCCAAATCCTGGCGTCTCAGGAGCGTTTCTAGTAAATTAATCTCACAATCGTTCCCCTTTTAGTACCGGTTTGACCCGCTAACTGAGGAGGCTTTTCGTTGGGCGCTTATTATGTATTACTGGGAATATGATTTGGGGTGAGGAGTCTGGGAGGAACAATCAGACCCCAGACCAGGCATATGTAATATCTATCAATCACAGAACAGACTGGGGCGCGCAATGCGTCTTCTCTAATGCTCTGCAGTTTGATTGCATAGCTTCGCTTTATTTATAGCCGGTTAATACACGAATCTGTCAGAGAAACACATTCAGAAATGCAGATTGGAATTGTTTTGATTTTACAGATTTAACAGATATTAAAAGAAACGCACAGAAAATTGAGGGGCCACGTTTCACGCTTTATTACTCGTGTCTTGAGATGGGAAATTATTCTTTGTTGGGGCTTCTGTGTATATGTCAAAGCGACCCCTTTAATAAAATGCTGGGTCTAATCTGGAAAAACCAGAAACCCTGAGAATACACTGTCGTTGTCCTCCACCCCAATCATACCATTGTAGTCGTTGACGGCCAACCATACCTGCTGGCCCTTGAGTAACTGGACGAGGGTTCCTCCTGACGTCACCTGGTGGGTGTTGGACATGTGGTCGCAGAAGCTAGCTTTTGTCTCGCCGTCGACATACAGAGAGATGCACAGATTGGACGACTGAGAGGCATGGTATACAAAGTAGTAGAGTCCTGAAGTCCGGCAGGTGAACTGCCCCGTGGTGACATCATAATCCTTATGGTCATTGGTGATCTCGATGTTGAAGATGACGGGGTTGTTCTTGCTCGGAAGTTGTGCCGTTTTCCTCGCCACTGTGAAGGCGGATTGGTGCTGGCGCTTCTGATTACCAGGCACTCCGCCTTCTCCTGGTAGGCCTACTAAACCCTTATCCCCTCGAGGCCCAGGGGGACCCATAGGGCCACTCTTTCCTTTTGGACCGACAGACCCTTTCACACCTTTTTCACCCTTCAGTTCATTCAGTCCAAGTAGACTTGCTGGGATTCCTGTTTGAACACAAAGGACTCATTGAACTAATACTAACAATGGGTTTAAAATGAAAAGCTGGATCAAAATCACTCATCGCCTTTCATCCAACGTACATCTCGTAACTCTCCTTAAACCACAAACCTCCTATTTGTAAACCCAGAGCCCTGTTCAGCTTATCACGTCGCCTGTTTTCTCAGCTGTAACGACTCAAACCTTAATCAGTCGTTGTTCTCGTCTTAGATTCAGGAGCCATACGCCTATCCCATGCGTGTTTACATTCCCTCACTTTATTAGCCTCTACCGGTTCTCCCAGGAGGCTGTTCCAGTTATCCACCACACTCTCAGTAAATCAAAAATATATAATAAAAACTAAACATAGTTAGGCCCAAATTGGAAATGTTAAAAATTTAGGGCTCAATAGCATGTTCTTGGGGGATCTACGGCCCCTCACCAAGGTTGTACATCTGGGACTGATTTGCACTTTGGTTGTGTTGACATTTTATTTTCATTTATTGACACGGCAGTCTCCCTCTAACACCGAACCTGAGACCTGTGTTTTGGAACAGACTCTGTAAGAACAACAGATTGTATTTCCATGGTTTATCGTATCTCAGCTCTGGAGGTTTCTCGTCCTGACGTCTGTCTGCGGTAATGCTCTCCTACAAATGTCTGTTATTTTTTACGCAACTTGATACAACATTTACCTTCTTCGTGTCGTCTGCAAATGAGCTCACTTATCAAAATATTCTGTGGTTTCTGAACATCAGGACATTGCTTAGCTTATTAATAAGATAAGGCCTCGAGGGTCTCGACCAAGTCGATTGGTGATTAATAGCAGTTTATGTTGATTCTAAAGGCTTTCTGGTCCTCTGTGTTGGGTGAGGAGGCCGAGCCATTAGTTATGGGTTCCTAGACCCAGTCTAAGTAAGTCTTACCGGAGGAGCGAAGCCCTGGCATCACATGTAGGATCTACCAAACTGGGCAAGAACTCAAGGACCGTGTCCGAAGACTGACAAGAAAGTATCCATTTACATGTGATGTCATGGGACAGATATGGAGAAGCGCCACTTACCCGATTCACCTTTGGCGCCTTTCTGGCCGTCTCTTCCATCTTTACCGGGGATCCCGGGAATGCCTGGCATACCTGGCATGGCCGAGTCGCATGGAGAGGCTACACTTCGCAGGGTGTTCGCCAGTGTCAGGAAAACGATGGCCACGACCAGGAACATCTTCTTCTTGGCTGATTCTCCTGGAACGAGGTTCACATTCAGCTGCAAAAGACATCCCTTTCCAGAATAAGATTAAAAACCATCAACATAATCCTGACATCCCTTCCTCAGATTTACTAAGCAAATGATAAATGGGGCCAAATGATAAGTGGCCTTCACTTCCCAGGTCTTGGGCATTTCTTTTCGAATGAAGAAGCAAATATGTAATTATTATTATTATTATCTTTTATTTCTATAGCACCAACAATTGACAGCGTGCTTCTTACAATACATATAATCAAGAGGTCTGACAAGACGAGAATTGACAGACAAACCAATACATTAGGTGGAGAGACTCGGCTCGCAAGTTTGAGGGAATGGGGTAAAGACAGACATAAGGAACAGAAAGGGTGAGACGTAGTGTGGAAGGTATCAATGACAAAGCCCTGGGGCTTGAAATGGGGGCCTAAATCAGCTGTTTTTTGCCGAGTACATGGTAAGGTCAGCACTGCTCTTCTCATTCATACGTAAACCATGTTTACCCCGTGTAATGCTAGTCATTTCATTCCCTCGCCCATCTTCATATGGAAAGCGCCCACCACATCCACCTTTGCCAAAAGCTGAAATCTAAGCTCAGTGCGTATCTGTATTCATTATTTACCCGATGGAGTTGCAGGGCTTCCCCAGTCTTTAGGGACCGGCATGTTTCCCTGGAGTAACGTCTGTAATAAATTGCTTTATTTTCTTACCTTACCCCGGATTGTATCTGTCTCTCCCAGGACACGGATCTCACTGGCTTGATTTTGAGCGCTCACTATCCAAGATGTTTTTTATGACTCGTTTGAGGAAGACCTGGCCTCGCTCCCCATCAAGAGGCAACTTTCACATCCCGTTTCTTCTGCATTTTCCCGTAAATTACTCCGAATTCTACATACAAAGGGTTAAACGCCAAATCTGCTCTCTTCTGCTTTCTGCACCCAAGGAGGAAAACTGCAAGATCAGCTTTTTTATAGGAGAAAAAGTGGAAATGGGTTGCTGGCAGGGAACACGGGGTGACAGACTGACGCAGGTTCATGCTGCCGGTGATTTCTTTAAATGCAGAGGTCAGGGTCTCCTCGGATTATTAGGGGGGATTACTGCACCTCCCGAAATGAGATGAGACAAGGAAGAAATGATCACATTAACAGAAATGTTTATTATTTGCATTGTATGCCTTTTAATGACATTTGTAGCAGGAACGGCCTCATGGACAGGGACTAAAATAACGATCTCAAAGAAGGATTCCTTCGCCAAGGAAATATGTCTGCCTCGTCTACAATGTGTTTACAAATGAACTTCATTAACATGCTTAGCCTAACGAACCCAGAATGTTATTTATGTTACGTTAATTACCTATTTATGCAAAATAGAAAACAAATTCTATAATTTATCGCAGAAACACTTCACTCTGGCAAACGAGATTTAGATTTGCATTTTATTGACCAAAATGTTGGAATACAATCAGCTGATTTAAATGGCAATTGAAGGCTTTGTCACAATAAATGATTAAAATGTTAACAGTGTCAGACAAGCTGTTTATTGATTACATGTAAACGAAATATGTGATTGAAATGTTTCATCAGCACAAAGAATGAAGTGAGAGACAGCGTGCGTCAATCAAACACACAGAATGCGATGGACATCACAACATGCGCAGCTCTCCTGTAACTCCATGGTCTCCCCTCTCTGACACGGAATGGTTAATCGTATTTTATAAATGACGCATGCTGAAGGCACACAGAGCTGATCTTGTGTTTTCCGGTCTCGATATTCTGCTGGGATTTCAAACTTTTACCCGGAGGCCACTCGGTGAAATACGTGGCTCGCGCGTTTTATAAGACCCTGGTGAGCGCTGCATCTTTCTCCTTGCGCTATGAGTCTTGAGGAGGAAAGAGGAGAAACCCGCTGAATACGCTGCTGACCTCCAGGGAGCTGGCAATTCTTTTCTTTTCGGGGTTTGTTTCAATCCACACTTGATCATTTTTCTTCAGTTTCAGGACGGTGCCCCCAGAGTTCACCTGGTGCTGGTTTCTGGCATTCACATCACAAAAACTAAGGAGCTTGGTCTTCTTCTGGGACTCTCTTTCCACCATGATATACAAGCAGAGGTCCCCACTGGATACCACCTGAAATGTGAAGTAATAATAGCCGGGATCCACACACCCGAATTTGCCGGTTTCCTGGTTGTAAGTGTTTTCTTGGTTGGTGATGGTTTGGCTGAAGACCACCACGTTCTGAATTACTTTGGGGTTTACGGCTGAGAAAGCTGGTCGCTTTTCATTTGCAATATCAGCCAATGCTCCTTTGGACCCCTTTGGACCTGGATCTCCTGCAAGTCCTGGAGGTCCTTGCAGACCAATGTAGCCTATACGACCAGGCTCGCCGGGGGCTCCAGGGTCCCCAGGATCCCCCTTTGTTGCAATCAGCTGATCTTTGCTGCTCATCAGTCCTGAGAAGGAAAAATAATCAGTTCTATGACTATGATGACCCCTGGCTACACAAGGATCCGTTTTAGAGAATACAATTCCATGTCCCTGACTTTTATTCCTCCTGAACTGCACTGAAAGAAGATAAACCCCTACTGTACAGGAGTCTTGTACCCGTCCTATAATATAGCCCCTTATTCTCCCTGTATCAAAGCTTTCTGCCACTCCTATCATAGACCCTTTTAATTGATCTGCCCATCATGAAGCAGTACCTGGCTCTCCTCTGTCTCCTTTTTGCCCAGGTCTTCCAGGGCGGCCGATAATCCCATTCTGACCCTGTGCACCATCTGCAGCCCGGCACACATCCGACTGGCAGTGAGTGTCCACAGTGAGGGTCAGAAGCACGAAAACAAGGAAGATTCTTCTGAACATTTCTACAATGCAAAAAATATGCTAAAAACTCTGAAAAGTAACTGTGACTGACATACAACATACACCTCACTGGGGCAGGTGATACGACTCTAACCAGTGTGATCCAAGTCAGCTTGGTTATACTGTTGGGTTAGATCTATGAACTGTGCCGTTCAGATGTGGTGTAGTCATGGGTAAGATCCCTGAGTGGTATGGTCCAGAAGTGATTGCTTTGATGGGTCTTCCGTTAAACAACGTACGTGATGTGATATATTTTTTACTTATCTTTCAGCTGTCCCAGCTTTACCTACAGCTCAGGTCCTGAAGCCACAAAAAGTCTTTGGCCACTTACTGCCAGCATCATGAATTTACTGTCATTCTAGGTCTTAAAGGGTAATAATTAGACTGGTATGAGAGTCAATATCTGGTACTGGTAAATCTGGTACACTATAAACCAAAAACCTAAAAAATCCACAAGCCACAAAGCTCCAAACACTAAGGGAATAAAAACAAAAAAATACGCTTTGGCTGTCCAGGGGTGTTTCTAACACCCACTTTATCTCTACAGAAGTAGTATTAGTTTACAGTATGAGCCGTTCAGACAAGTGGCAGCCATGACTCAGTAAGAGGACCGATTTTATGATTTCCTATGAATTTGCCCCACTAACATACCTTAGTTACTGGTTGCAGACATGCAGTTTGCTGGTGTCTGTGGGACCTGACGGAGCTCAGTAGATGTTCCTCTGAAGGCTCAGTTAATACTGACCTCTCCTTTCACTTCCCTCTAGATCTCTTCCTTCCCTGCCCCGACGGTGAAGGGTTTGCGTGGCCATCATCAATGGCAAAGTCTTAAACTGGCATCACCAGCATAATCCTGTGGCTACAACCCCCTTTGTATTCCTTTAATTTGTTGAAGAAATCTTGACATTGTGGCCATTTTGATAATTATTGCACTGTAAGGTGCGGTTTCCAAAATCCCTTAAAGAACTCAGGATCGTGACAGATGCCGCACACTCTTACTGTTAATTTAGACAATAAGATTAAACAATTTCATTTTGACTGTTGTTGTCGTGTGGTTTAGCAGGCTGGGTACATGCTTTTCACAGTGGGACAGTTTTTTCATAATGTGTCGTTAAGTAAACTTCATGTGAAGTGAATGGCGTCCCCTGGTCACTAATGTCCTTTGGCATTACCCGCCCTCTGTGTGTCACATTACCACTGCTGTGCCATGACACTTTAATTGAAGCCCGTCCTGGTCTTTGCACAAGTCCTTGTTTTACTCTTTTAAACATAATGCGGGCAAGCGTCCCACATATACCCAGAGGTTTATGCAGTCACCTCTCCACTAATGCTTCCTTCGTGGCCTGCCGGGAGATGACCACACCAGGCTGTGTCCAGGATGACGAGAGTAAGCGTTAGGAGACATTGTTGGCAGATGGAAAGATCTCTACTAAGAGCTTCAAGGTAAACCTTGGCTTCGGGCAGGTGCCCTGTTGACCGGCCCGAACAGTAACCTGACTCTGTTGCTCTGAACCTAGCCTGTGACTTTGCCCAAACTTTTTGTCTGCCGCATCTCTGCTTGGGCTAGTAGCCAAACAGACTTGAACTCAGTCTGGGCAGAAGCCAGCGTCTGCACATCACATTGCCTGGCCCCTGCTTCCACTCCATGGGCCCTGACTTTTGCTGTGTACTCATTCTGTCTACCCTGAGCTATGCCCAGACATCATCCAGCTTCTGCTCACAGCCGAAGTCTGAACTCCATCAGGTCAGAGATCTGCCTGTGATGGCGCCTAAGAGCCTCAGGGCAACTGTAGTGGACACGAAGAAGCTGAACTGTAGAACTCTGCCTCCACGCAGTGGCCAGTTTGTCGAATGACATTTTCTAAGCTGTGGGGTCCAATATTACAAATAATTCTGATCTATAGTATTATATCTCAGACGTTGATCTTTACATTGAGAGCATCGAAAACCTTCACATCTTGGGAATTCCTCTTCCACCGGCAGTCATTAGACTTGGCTGGATTTGAATACCGGCCTTTGCATCGTTCTCTGCAGATTTCACTCTTGTGGTCTACAGGTCTGACTGCAATTCTAATATACCGGTATATCAACAAGAGGGGCGCATGAACATGTGGGGAAAAAATATATATAGCACAATAGTGTAATAAATTCAAAAAATATGCACACAGACGGTTTTTTTTATTAAATACTATTTATTAATTACATTTGTCCTTGTTTGGGGCGCTCCTTCCTAATGTCCGGGTCCGAGACATTGAAAGTCCTTCAACGAAAAGAGGTTAAAGATTAACACACGAGAAAGGCTTGTTCTATACTCTCCGCACATTCAACCAAACTTTATTGGACGTATCCAGTGGAGACAGGGGCCGATGCAGAAGTATGGAGGAACGGCGTGAGTGATGCGGACGCGATTGCGTCAGCGCGTGGTCATGCGAGGACGCGATCACGTCAACACGTAACCATGCGAGGACGCTATTGGGAGCCCTTTTTAAACGAAGCCCAAGGATTAGGACATACAGGCTGCAGCTTTACCACATACATTTGTATTTTAAAACGTTTAATCCTGAAGAAGCCGGCGGAGTTTGGCGAAACGCGTTGAGATTAAATATTTGCTTGATAATACTGCACCATTTGTGGTTTCTCATTTGCAATGCAGACCTTATGAAGATTTTTTTTCTCATGAGCCTCTCTGTCAAGTTCTTTTTGTGAGTGCGATATATTATTCACTACACATATATTTTTTTCATTTATTACACTATTGTGTATATATTTTTTTCCCACGTGTTCATGCGCCCCTCTTGTTGATACATCGTTGTGGAACGATTATTATTGTGTTATTTTGGGAGCTCCGGAACCTGTAGGGGTATATATATATATATTTCTTTATTTTTTCACGTGAAGGTGGTTTTTCTTGTTCTGCAATTCTAATATATTCCATTGTACAGGGGCACCATCACAGCTTTGGTAATCTTCGTCCTTCGCCACCCGTGCCGAGTGATGTGTCTGAAGGCAGCCCTTAAAACCCCATTTACTTTCACGTTCATGTCACCCAGTCAATAGCACTTTACACGCCTGCTGTTTATCCTGCCGTACTGTGCCACGTCTTGTCTCTTTTGGGGTCACTTTTTCTCTGGGTCCCTCTGATTCCCGGGTATACTGGGGTTTAAGCTGGGGTTTGATCTGCATTTGCTTGATCCATTTGCTGCATGTTGCTTTTTCAAGCTGTATTCAGATGACTCGTGTAGTTGAGCGTGCCACGAGGCCACACATATCCAGCCGATAGCCACACTTAATCTCATCAGGCGGCTGCGGGACTTAAAGTGCAAAGACCAGCCTGGTTGATGCCAGTCTGTCCCTGGCAGACAATTGGGGGCAAGCAAAGGTGGTATGTAGGGTGCACTGTGCTGAAGGCACCCCTGAATTGAAGATGTTCTGAAACTACCCGGGAGCTGCCACTGGGGTGAACTCAGCAAACAAAGCTGACCGAGAAGATTAAAGATCTCCCTCTGAACAGCCCTCAATTAAAAAGGCCTGGCTCCCTCCAACACCCACTTCCATCCTGACATCGAGTGAGGGTCCTGGGTGGTGGGTGCACCTCTGCCATGAGCAACGGGGGGAGTGGTTGTTTGAACCACTTTAGCACCGTGGGGATGGATCTGTTTATGGGGCAGCATGGAAAGATCAGCTGAGTGTCACTGACGCATCAATGTTGAGGAGCTGCATTAATCCCCATCACCCCTAGGGGGAACCATTGTAACAAAGATCAGTGCAGTTAGTGGCAGTTTGCCCCATATTTCATGTTACACTGCAGGCTGCCAACGGGAATGGCTCTGAAACTTGTGGGCAAAGGCTGCCTGCGCATTATATGAGTTCTGGAGGAGAGTGTATTTAGTGTATCCAGGTCTAAATACCAATAATTAGGATCCAACCATCTAATTGTCACAAAAAGCCTGCGCAATCACACCTCAACATAGACTTCTGATAAACGCAGCGTGTTCAGTGCTTTAGGCTTTTATATATTCTCAGCATCATGTGTGCTATGCTTGTGTCTCTGCCATGTGTATTTGTATGACACATTTTGAGCATGTTGGGGATTTTGTGCAATTCTGTAATTAGAGAATGCACATTATTTGGTGAGTCTGGGCCGATGCGGAACAATAAAGGGCATTATTGGTTTTAGCTCTGGACGAGCTTTGTGTTTCCGGAGCCGAGGAAGCTGTGACTTCTGCCCTTAAGACTTTATTACGTCTGATCTAACCCTTGGGAGTTATCTTCAGGTCTCTGGCGGCTCAGCTTTCACATTTAGTTCGGACGTTAAATGCACTAATCTGTCTCCCGCCGGGGAGCTTCTCTCCGGAGTTCTCAGAAAGTCAATAGAACATCAAATCATTTTTTGCTGTTAGGACCCAGATTACAGCAGTTACGAGTCTCCTCTCCCAAACAGCGGCGTATTGATAAACCATTACCGCGCAGGCCTGCTCGATTGTGTGATTACTGCCCTACAAAACACTTTCATTTCTCATAACTCCGCTACAGCCTATATAATAATTGTGCACGTTCCAGCTCCGGGCTGCGCATGGATTGGCTTACATTTCATGTACAGATCCCGTAACATCTGTATACGTGGCTAAAAGCAGTTTGTTTTTCTGTTCCACCCTTGAGGGTGTAGATAGGGATTTCAGAGAAAACAAGGCCCGCTATATATGCATGCATATAATATATATATATATACCCATAGGCACCTGGGTATATCAATCGTTATAATGGTGGCACTTAATTTGTGTGAACCATTTATATTTTATATTTGTCTCTGGGACCCTCGAGCCGGTGGGCTCTGGGTAATACATTGTAAGATAGGAACTTGTTACGAGCCGAGCGACGCGGTTCTATCTCCTCCAGCAGATGGCGCTGTCTCCTTGGGCGCAGCGCCGCCAGGTCTGATCGCCGGGACGCAAGAATTTTACCTTTAATGCTCAGGAGAAGTGGGGACTGGGGAATTAAAATATCCTCAAAGAGCTCCTTACTGTGTCAATACTGACCCCGGCCTGTCTGCTAAAATGCAGCCTCATTTTAAAACGACCAAAGTTCCTTTTATTTTGGGCTGAAGGGAGGGTTCATTGGCTTCAAATGTAAAAGTGATTCAAAAGGGACCTTCACTTGAACAAATATATATCCCCGAATGGCCGACAGATCTTTGTTTTGCTTTCAAGTTCTTTTTGGCTGTCACAGAATTCAGGAATATTTCAGACGAACAGTTATATTGGGGTTGCGCATGTGTCATACACGGCTGTGGTGTAGACTTGTGTAGACCGGGTGGGATCCCTCCTGTCTGTGGCTTGATCTTCGACCTGTGCGGGGTTAATACAAGTTACTCTGACTGTCTGGGGGTCCCATTGAGAAATGAAGTGATCTGGTGTATCCTGTAGATCCTTTGTAGTGAACAAACTATTCCAATCACTATTATTCTGTAAAAAAAACTTAGTAACGAACTTGGGTAGAATAATCCCACCTGACGGAGAAGCCCACAGGGTCAAGTGGCTCTGTAAGGGTCCACTCAGGGAGACCATCTCTGGCGATCTGTGATCTCAGATACCCCCTGACAGCCCTATCAGAGAAGGCACATTATTTTCTGTGAAAGCCGCTCTTGTAGATTGCCTCCATTCTGTATGTTTGTTCCTGACGTTATATCTCGGCTGGGATGCCATTGCAAGCAATTTAATGTGAGCAATAGCTGTGCTGGTAACGGCTGGAGCTCCGCTCTGGCTCCAGGCTATTAGCGCTCTCCTCCCGATGGGCTGAGCTTGGGCTGCTTTCCTCCGGGTGACCTTGGACCATGGATCGATTTCAGCTCCCGCGTCTGCTTGGAGGGCGTCTCATTGTCACTTAAGGAACTCTGATTGCCTGTGCTCTGCCTCGCTGAGATTCCTGTTCTGGGTTCATTATATCAAAGCATGATTAGCAAAACTTACTTTTCTGCTGATTTCTCTAAAATGTAAAATGCCGCAGAGTTAATAGAGAGGAGGCTTCTGACAGCGCAACGCTGTCCTCAGATCATTTTCTGTCAAACTTCTCAAGGAGTAATCCTGACATTTTGGGATCCGTGGAATTTTGTTACATTTTAGCTTTTTTATGACATATTAATTACGCTTAACCTACCTCACCCTCAGAGTTTAATGGAGTGGGCTATAGATGTAAAAGTATGTATGATGTCGCAGGGCATGTATAGGTGTCATGTGATCAACACTTATTCTGTTCCGTAGCATAAAAGTAACCACAGTGCCAACTGTGTGCAGATTTAAAAAAATCAGTGGAATTCCTCTCGTCTGCGTCCGTGACGTTACCCAGCGCCCTCGTGTTCAGGCCCCATGCAGGCAAAGCCGGGGATTTAATGTTTGATCCCTAGGGACTGGATCCATTCCAGGTTGCGGTGATATTAGGATTGTTACAGTTCTTCTTCTGCCTCAGGGCTCACCTCTGTCCAAAGTATGGCTACATTGTTGCCTCTGTCCCCCCTGTAGACCACCTTTCCCAGAGAGCTTGGCTACATTTCTGTAATTTCAGGATGATTACTTACAGGATGGTTCAGTGCTGCCGCGTGCCAAGGTAACAAACTCATTTCACACTGTGACAAATCCGTTCAAGCCATTAGTTTGGAAATTTTAATTAAGAACCTTAGGTTTACGCTGACTTGCGTTCCTCAACCTGTCCCGTTACCGGTCCGATATCCGCAGCGTTTACAGAAAGTAGTCGTGACAAAGGTTCTATGACTTGCCACCTGTCTATGAGAATCATGCGTGTTATTGATGAACAGGTGACTAGAGGGGGTTCATGAAGACGGTCAGGAGCTGGGAGGACACTGAGGCAGGTGGCACGGAAACGACAGAAAAGTGAAATTCAAAGTCCGAAGTTGTGAAGGGTCAGCAGGTTACTGTAGGTGAAATATTAACGCTAGATTTATTGAAGAACAATAAATGGGTGATACAGATGACCCATGTGTTTAGAATTGTGATATATTAAGCAGACCTTTGGTTTCATTCAATATGTGAATGCTCCTTCGTACCCTGAAACCTGTCCTCTTTTGCATGCGCAGCAGAATGTTTGTTTCACAGAAAACACGAAGCTCCGAGAGACTCTGAAACTCGGGAGAGAATCCTCAGGAGATAACGGAACCAAAATGGAGTGGCAGCGAACGCCGGACCTGCAGGATGCTCCTCTTTATCTTTAGATCAGAGACACAGATCACAAATCATAAATCATCGCCGGGATCTTCATTATACGGAGGCAATAAAGACCAAATCCAGACGAGCAAACACAGGATCCATCGCCTTCGCTGGCGTCTGGATTAGTTTGTCCCTGAAGGACTGACACAAGTTTAACAAGTGACGAGAGAGGCTTTTCCCCTCTGCTGGCACCAAATGATTTGGGCTCCCTTTGAATTTGCGCACAAACCCCGGGGAAGATTAAAAATGAGTTATTAAAGTATACAAGGGGCGAGTGGAAGTAGAGCTGCCTCAGTGTAATTATTTCATTCAGCGCTGGGTATGGAGTCACTGTTATGGAAGGTATTTCCAGGGCTAGTCGCGGCCCGTGGAAGGAGGCCTAGGTTCCCCCAGTGTCTTTCTTGTTCTGCTAATTTTCCATTAAACAGATTTTCACTATAAGAGAAACCTCATTAATCTCTGCCCCACTATCCTACCCACCTTCAACTTCATATAAACATTTACCCCTGAATTCTACCCCAACACCCACTATCCTATACTGCTTCAACTTCATACAAACCCTAAAATCCTACCCATCCTCAGAACTTCATACAAAATATTTACCTCAGAACCCAACCTCAAGATAATGCGGCAGGTAATACCATGAAGGGACCCCACGACGGGTGAGGAGTTCAGGGGAGAGCGTCTCACAGTGACGGATGCTTTCAAAGGGAATTTATCAGAGAGACGCGTTTATCTGGTCTCTGTACCGAGTGCTGCACATCGGCTCATGGAAACGCTGACAGCTCTCCGCCATATCACATTCTATCTGAAAGCATCTGCCCTGAAGCTCAGGATCGTGGGTAGAAAGTTGATAATCCCCGCACCCACCCTGCTGGATCCATGCCGGGGTCCTTGAGGGGCAAGTTGCTTGTCCCCAATAAACTCTTCCAGTAACTGGACCTAAGTAATAATAATATATATAAGTAAAGGGAACAGGCAATTTGTTTTAAAAGATTCCAGGGCATCGTGGCAACGACATGGTAAATGGTCAAAAAATGATTTATATTGGAAAGAAGGATTTACAGAAAAAAACAACATTAAAAAACGTTCATGTTGCCCCTCACTAGATTGAGGATTAATGCGTGTCAGGGGCTGTGTCTGCTATGGAATCCATTCTGAGATGGGGCTCACATTCATGACTTCCTTCTGAGCCGCTGAGTTTGATGATGAATTGCGTTACTTTTTCGCTACTTATGAAATAAAAAGTCCCTTCTCATCCAGCCGGCTGCTCCTATTGGCCGTTATAAAGTTTGGAGGAAGTAATGATTCCCGTACAGACAGCGTAATTAGAGTTCTACGCTGCAGTCCGACCTTTGCTGTATTAGCACTCTGGTCCCATCTGGAGGATCCCCAGATACCCGAGTGGTAAATGAGATTTTTTGTGAAGTGGTAATGGGGATCCTGATTGGTTTTGGAATGGTGTCCAGAGAGACCCTCGCCGCCGGGCAGTCAGAGCACGATTCATTATCAAAAATCCTGAATTTGAAAGTAAGGACGTGGTGAGTGGCAGGGCATGCTAATGGAGCCAACAGAGACAGTAGCCCCCACGTACAGCGACGAATGCATGGAATGGGGCATTAACAATACCCCGCCAAGACATATGATGTTAGTAATTACACTGCTGTCTGTAGTGGAGAAAGCACCAAATACAAGGATATTTAATGCGACCCAAAGGGTCAGAAAAACTATTGCTCCTCAGCTCACAAATTACCACCACACACAGGGTCTCTGGTGTGCAAGTAAAGCCAAAAGGCACCCCTTTCCCACCCCACAGCTAACATACGCTAACACTATGACACATTCTCCAAAGCACACTCTAACACACATAGTGACACTCACACACACTCTAACACACACAAACTATAAAAAACACTTACAGTCACACACTTACACACACTCAATCTAACACCTATATATTTATACTAACATATACTCACTGTAACACACAATCAATCTAAACACACTTATACACATACTCAGTCTAACACACTCACTCTAATACACACTTGCACTAATACTCACCTAACATAGACCATTAAACATACATCCGTGTGTTTTTCCATAATCTCATTCTACCACACACTTACACACACACTAAAACAAGCACACCTACACACACAAACCTGCTCACTCTCACACAATTACACAAACACTCACTCCAACACACACATACTTATACATGCAGCCACTCTAACACACCTCCACACACTCACTCTAACACACACCACACTTGTTCACCCAGAGGCAGTTCTTGAATGCCTAACATATAGCATGTCTCTGACTATTTTACCGCTAATAAAATATGATGACTCCTGTTAGTAACTTTCCCTGTGGGCCTTTTCTTCCCCAGGCCATTAATTCCAGCCCTACCCGTTATGTCTCTTCAGTATCGGGATGTAATGGTTAACACACGAAGGCACGTACATATCTGCGGAGGATATTATATTTTAATCTGTCCAGGACGCACCTGTTCAGGGAGCTGGGAGCCATCAAT
Organism: Spea multiplicata; assembly: GCA_009364415.1. Lineage (NCBI taxonomy): Eukaryota > Metazoa > Chordata > Amphibia > Anura > Pelobatidae > Spea > Spea multiplicata. Next base: position 23,816 of record VKOC01029730.1, read on the forward strand.
TAAATGTGAGAGACAATGAGAGAGGTTTGGGGACAGTGATCTATTACAGGAGCACGGGAGTCTCTTTCTCATTAATATCATTTTGCAGTAATGAACCATCGAGGGGGGGTAGCCTGGTGCTTCTTCGGAAAATGTCCTGGTGTATGAAACTCACCCTAATATTTGACAGCTTTTATAAACAACTGTATAAAGCGATATCACCCTTACCCCCATATAGCACTTTACTACAGCCCCTGAAACACCTTGTCGCCCCCTGTAATGCCCGATAACACCTTACAGACAAAGCAAAGTGCAAACACTCGCACCGGCCTCCGTGTTAACAAGTTACTGCACCTTAGACTATTTATAGGGCGTTTGGGACGAGCCCACAGCCATCCATTTACCTGCAGCGCTCGCAACCACTAAACGCAGCGCGCTTCACTTTAAGTGCCCAGTTGGGACACAGTGTAGGCATCTAATTTTTTCCAGCAGTCGACTTGTTAACGTTCATGTTATTCAATTAGAAATTGGTTCTCAACTTTAAACCTGAAAGTGCATAAAATGAATAATAAAAGCGAGGGGTGGGTGTCTGAATGCGGTGGCTGCGTCTCTGTCCGTGAAGATGCTGCCGATCAGCGAGGATTCGACGCGGTATAATAAGGTACTGGCAGCTTCAAAAGACTTCAAACGAGCCGGCGGCCGCCATTCAGTGGGGGAGCGCGGGGGGCCGCTGAACTCTGTTTGACCCTATTCTGTTCAGCCTCCTGTCAGCGCCGTCTCCCCAATCCTGTGTGCTGCATTATAATGCTGTTACCATGGCAACTGGACTACTCAGAGAACGTCGCCATTTCTGTCTGATTCTGGGGCAGCTCCAGCCACAGTGAAGGCATCAAGTTCCATGCCGAACGCTGCACAATATGGCCAAAAATACCACAAAATGCGGCTCTTGGTGTCGGTTTCAGCTGTTTGGAAGAGATTTAAGAAATAATGATTTACATAAAATTAACTTTTTACCCCCAGTATTCTTCAGGGTGTCGTTCTCCACCTCAGTCATTACCTTCACTCAGCCTGGTATTGTTGGGTTTATGTGTCTCACTCACTGGATTTGTATCAGAAGCTGAGTTAAGCGTCTCCGAGGAGACCCCGACCTTCAACATCTAGAAATACTCTATCCAGGAGATCCATATCCTGTACCCTGGATGACCAATAAGAGACTAGAATGTAGGGGACGGGGGAGGGAGACTGCATGCATGGGGCTGCTGTGTATAGGCACGAGGGGCAATAATACATTGGAAGAGAGGGAGAAACGCCGGTATAGCGAGACCTGTGTGTATAGTGAGGGGGTCTGTATAGAGAGATCCGTGTGGATAGTGAGGGGGTCTGTATAGAGAGATCCGTGTGTATAGTG
>VKOC01029732.1:0-22304 GCA_009364415.1 Spea multiplicata
AAAAAGCAGCAATTTGGTATCTGCTGACACACCTTTTTGAGGAGGTATTCCAGTGTTAGGATATATCTTCAAGAGATTAACTCTCCCAAGTGTAGCTACTGAATTACTAAATGTTTTGAGTTGTACGCAAAAAAATACATAATCTTCACTTAACAAAGCAGTGCTAATGATCCAAACCCAGCACCGTTTATTAAATGTGAAATTGGTTTAACCCTTTGAGTGCCGAGTGTGGGGGCACATTTTTCCTCATGAAAGTCTGGGACAATTTTCAGAGTTTTGATAAAATAACACTTTGAAAAGTGAAACTCCTATACACAGCTTACACTTTCACTAAGTACATTCAAGTTTATTTTTTTTCAAGTTTATTTTCAACAAAATTAGCCAATGTTTGCACAAATCACAGATAATATATGATTTCTTCTGGTTCCTGGTTGCAGGTGCCAGCCCATATGGGGGCTGCTTGGTGCTGGGGGTAACCTTGTGCGTGGCATCCCCAGGGTTACCCTGGTCCGACACTTCTGTGCGGGAACGATTGCATGTGAGAATAACAGGAGAAGCAGATTTTGCTCCCTGAGCACAGCTCCCAGAAAGAGGACAATATGTTCCAATGTGTTGCCTAATACAAACTGTTGTACTGGGCTTTATGTACTTTTCAGCATTTGGTTTTATGCTATTACAATATGCTTTATGGTCATCTAGAGGTTATTCTTGATATATAGTAATAATTACAACAACGATAAATGTTTGTCATTGTGTTTTCAATAAACACATTGGCCTTGTTAACCCCACTTGTGCCTCCATGTGTTTTTTTACTATGCATTAGGGGGATGCCGGACTTCCTTCTCCCCCTGTCAAGTGGGAAGGGACTGTGCGTAGGAGGGTACATAAAAAAACTCATAGGTAGAATTAGCCCCAAAAAAATTGCGTGGAGGGGGCTTGCTAGGAAAACTTATATATATAGTTTATAGTTAAACTATAATTAGATATTAGATTTGTACATTCGGATTCATATAAACACAATTTGCAATGTTCACATGAACCACAGATACTGAGTACAGTCCCGAGCAAAAACAACAAAATGAATAGCAAAATCTTGGAAATTTGATTTAGATTTTTTCATTCGTTTGCCACATTTTCTCAGTATTACAATTAATTTTAGCGCACATTCAGGAAGTAAAGTGGGAGGGGACTGTGTGTAGGAGGGTACATATAAAAAAGAGTGACACCTAGAAGTAGCAAAAAAAGGAAGGGTGGTTGGTATCATAGACAGTTCACACATACTGTTCTTGAGTTTCCACTACCAGCAAAACCTCTAGTTTGTGGACAACAAAAAAACAGTAAATCTTATATATTGGTGACAAAGTTAGGAATTTGACCGTCCTTGCGCACAGTATATTTTAGTGAAATACTATTCCTGGGCAGAGTTTACACTACCAGCAAAACTTCTAGTATATGGCACAGACATGTTTGGAAAAACAGATGGCGCAGACAAGTTTTTTAGGGGCAAAGGTGGCACAGACCAGCTGTTAATGGGCAAATGTGGCACTGTGGAACATGTTGCCACCAAATAAAATAAATTTGGCTGGTGTCCAAATATGTCTATGGATGCTTTTCATTCCCGCTAGGGGGGGTCTGCTGAGGGGGGTCTGCAGGAGCAGGGCCAGCTAGAGAGATCATGGATCTCCCTCTAACCAGCCCAAAAATCAAGGGATTGGGAGGTCTGTTTATACAGAAGTACATATAATGCTCCCTTGTGATAAGTGCCTGCTTCTTATGATGTGTCCCAGGATTTGATGTCATATCCCAGCACTAAGCACTAAACCAAGACCACTGTTGGACCAGAAGGCTGTTTGTCAAAGAAAAGTAAGAAAAAGAAGAGGAGGAGGAGAAGATTATTATTATCTTTTATATATATCTTGTGCCAACAATGTATGCAGCACTTCATACAATACATATATTAAAGAGGTTTTACAAGACTATAACTGACAAAGACAAACCAATATATTAGGTGGAGAGAGCCCTGCTCACAAGCTTACAATCTTGAGGGAATTGGGTAAGGACAAACATAAGGCACAAAGAAAGGGTGAGCAGTACTGTGGGTTTGTATCAGTGACAGGGGGTTTCTTAGCAGGCAAGATGGTATTTTTCTCTGAAGAAGTTGGTTTTCAGATGTTTCTTGAATGGTTGGAGGGAGGGTGAATGCTAAAGCTTCGGTGGAAGTAGATTCCAGAGATATGGGGCAGCCAGAGTGAAATCTTGTAAACAGGAAAAGGAAGAGGTGATAAGTGAGGAGGAGATCCTTAGCCAATGGAAACAATGCAAGGATCGAGCAGGGGAGTATTTGTTTTTGAGGGCAGAAATGTATTGAGGAACAGTGTTATGGAGGGCCTTATATGTTAGTAAACGGATTTTAAATTTAATAGGTAATAGGGAGCCAGTGGAGAAACTCACAGAGTTGGGAAGCAAAAAAGTGGCGTTCAAGGAAGATAAGCCTAGCAGCACCATTTAGGACAGACTGCAGAAGAGAGAGTCGAGACAGTGGAATACCAACCAGAAGAGTGTTGCAGTAGTCAAGATGGGAAATGATAGGTGAATGAACCAGAGTTTTTGTGGATTATTGGGTAAGGTGGGTAGATGCGAGATATGTTTTTTAGGTGCAAGCAGCAGGATTTGGCGAGGGACTGAATGTGAGTCCCTGGTTAGTAGGAGAGAGAGTTGTGTTGTTAATGGTGATGGTGGAGAATTCAGGAAGTGGAGTAGAGATGGAAGGAGGGAAGATAAGTTCAGTTTTGGAAAGATTAAGCTTCAGGTAGCGTTGTGACATCCATGAAGAAATAACAGACAAGCAGTTAGTAATACGGGACATGAGAGATGGAGAGAGATCAGGAGAAGGCTTGGGTAGATTTGGGTATCATCTGCATATAGATGATACTGGAGGCCAAATGAGATCATTAATTTGCCAAGAGATTAAGTATAAAGAGAGAATAGCAGGGGGTCAAGGACTGAACCTTGGGGAACGCCAACCGAGATTGGAAGGGGTGATGATATTTTGCCAGAGAAGTTGACAGTGAAGGAACGGTTAGACAGATATGAGGTGATCCAGGAGAGAGCTGTATCTCGAATGTTTGTAGAAGCAAATGAGTCAAGAAGAAGGTGGTGATCAACAGTATCAAAAGCAGCAGAGAGATCCAATAGTATTAGAATGGAGAAGTGACCTTTTGCTTTGGCAGAGAGCAAGTCATTGGAGACTTTTGTTAGAGCTGTTTCAGTAGTTTGAAGGGGTTTGAAACCAGACTGTAGAGGGTCAAGGAGGGAATTAGAGGAGAGGAAGTTAGTAAGGCGATTGCACACAATCCATTCAAGCAATTTAGAGGTAAAAGGAAGCAGAGAGATAAGGCCGTAGTTAGTCAGACAAATGGGATCTGAGGAAGGATTTTTTTTAATGGGTGTGAATGCCTGAAGGCTGTTGGTACAGGTCCAGATGATAGAGAAAGATTAATTAGGTGGGTTAGTGATGGACATAGAGACTTTGTGAGGTGTGATGGGATGGGGTGAAGGGTACAGGTTGTTGGGTGAGAGGAAGAAAGAAGAGTGGCTATCTCTTCTTCGGTTGTAGGCAAAAAGGCAGTAAGCATGGGATGAGTGGAGAGAGTGGTGGTGGTTGGTGTAGGAGGGGTTTGTAAAGAAGAGAGGTTTTATCTAATAGTCTCAATCTTGTCTTTAAAGTGGGTATCAAGATTTTGGGTAGTGGGAGAGGTTTGTGGTGTGGGTATGGAGGGACATAGAAGGGAGTTGAAGGTAGAAAAAGGTGTTGCAGGTTGGAAGAAAGGGAGGATAAGAGAGTGGAGTAGTAGAGCTGTTTGGCGAGAGAGAGGGCAGAGTTGTAGGTGAAGCATGAATTTATAGTAAAAGAGTAAAGTCTTTGCTGGATTTGGATTTTCTGAAGTAGCGCTCGGCTGTGTGGCAGCACTTCTGAAGAAGCCGTGTGGTTGTGGTATGCCATGGTTGGCGTTTCAATTGTCGGGTGTAACATTTAGTAATTGGAGCTATGCTGTCGAGAGATGAGGCAAGTGTATTTTTATAAAAAGAGGCAGCTGCATCTGGGCAGGAAAGGGCTAAAATGGAAGGTAAGAGATGTTCTAGTGAGGCTGACAGTTGGGTAAGGATATTACCTGGTAATGGCCTACAAATATGAGGTGAGTGCTGCAGGTTAGTTTTGTCAGGGGTTAGCATTGGGGAAAAAGTTAGAAGGTGGTGGTCAGACAGGGGGAAGGGAGCAATGGAGAAATCTGAAAGGGAGCACTCTCTGGAGAAAACCAGATCAAGTGAGTGTCCCTCAGTGTGTGTAGGGGAAAGCCCAGAAGAGGATGCAATAGAGAGGAGTTTGGAGCTAGTAGAGTTGTTAGATATATCTAACGGAATGTTTAAGTCACCCATAATAAGGGAGGCATATATATATTACTGCAATTTGAAGAGAGAGTGGAGAGAAAAGACGTATTGTGTGAACAAAGGAACAGAATGAGAGGAAGGGAGGGCTTGGTATATGCTGCAAGGTGCAGTGAGGGGAGAGAAGGATGCCATCAGGCCTAGGAGTGTGGCTGAAGTGTAATCCTCCGAAGGAGAGTGCAGCAGAGGAGGTAGTATCATGGGAGGGGATCCAGGTTTCAGTTAGTGCTAGGAGGTTCAAAGCATGGGAGAGAAAAAGGTCATGTATACAGGCGAGTTTGTTGCATACTGAGCGGGCATTCCATAGGGCACAGTTAAAGGTGGGAGAGCGTTTATGGTTGTTGATGATAGGGATAAGATTCTTTGGGTTGCGCATTTTGGTTGAGTTTAGTGGTTGACAGTGATAGGGAATAGGGAAGAATATGTGTGGGACAGAAGTAGCAGAGCAAACATAGGCAGGTTTCACATCTAAAGGTTTAGTGTTGAGGTACTGGGGTAGCTGTGGGTTACCTGCTTTCTGCAGTGGTACTTGGTATGTTTTCCCTCCAGTTCAACTCCAGTGTAACTCTTAACTATCCACTAATGAGAAGAACACTTGGGGAGAGACCACATCAGCTACTTTCCTCCGGGTAAGCAAAGCACCCGGCCAGCCACATAATGTAAAAGAAAACGTGATTCATCAGATCAGGCCCCCTTCTTCCATTGCTCCAAGGACCAGTTCTTATGCTCACATGCCGATAGTAGGAGCTTATGGCAGTGAACAGAGGTCAGAATGGGCACCCTGACTGGTCTGTGGTTATGCAACAAAATGTGATGCACTGTATCTATCTGAACCATCATTAAATGTTTCAGCAATTTGAGCTACAGCAGTTCATCTGTTGGATTAGACCAAACGGGCCAACCTTTGCCCCCTCCACATGCATCAGTGAGCCTTGGCCTCCCATGACCCTGCTTTTCCTTTCTTGGACCACTTCTGACCCATGCAAACCAGTAACACCCCACAAGAGCTGCCATTTTGGACATGCTTTGACCCAGTCATCTAACCATCAAAATTCAGCCCTTGTCAAAGTTGTCCAGATCCTTATGCTTGCCAATTTTTCAGCTTTTAACACATGAACTTTGAGGATGAAATGTTCACTTGCTGCCTAATATAATAATACCTGTAATATAATGTTAGCAGGCGTATGTCTGTTTTTTTATGGGTATGGTGTGTAAGTGAAAGATGTTAGCATGACTGTATGTGTGTTAATTTTTGTTGTTAACATATGTGTATGGGTGTCAGCGTAGGATCTTAATGGTCAGTTTTTTGTGTCAGTATATGGAGTGTGAGCCTACGGTTAGAGGGGGAGAAGAGCAGCAAGAATGTATATAAGTGTATGGTGGTAGAGTAAGTGTATGTGAGTGGATGTTAAAGCGAGTTTATATGTATGCATGTTACTTATAGGGGGCCTTGAAGAAATACTGCACCCAGACACCACTAACTCTAGGCTTGCCCATTTTCTCATAAGGGGTGCTTATGTGAGCATCTTAAAAATGGGTGGTGGGTGGAGCAATGGGTGGGATGGGTGGAGCAATGGGTGGGACAGTGGGATGAACATGGAGTGATCTGATTGGAAGGACATTTGGTCCCAGGCCTGTACTGGGCTCCAGGAATTCTGATGAAGGCTTTAAAGAAAGTTTCACTAAAGGTTTTATAGTTCTTAAGTGCACTCTTGGAGTTCATTTTAAAGTCACCCAAATGTTTGTTCAGTATAGTGATTATTTAAAACAAAAAATGGTTTTGATGAGTATCATTTGAAAAATTTGTGCTAAAGTGTTGCTTTGGATAAGTAAGCTACATTTTTGTGCCAAGAAATGTTTAAACCGAAGATCCTGGAATTTATAGCATGCCGCTACAAATGAGCATGCCAGTTGACATACCAACTATAATGAGAGTTGCAGGGATGTCATCCTAAGCATTAACCACCATCTGTCCACTTGTGATGAGTGAACTACATTGTTGTACAAAGCAAATCAATGATTTTTTCCCTTGCCACTTCGTAGCAAGTTATTAAATGCAAAATGAGATGAACTGGCTGGTTGTCTTACAATGTGTCCCTTAGTTTTTATTAGACATGAGTTCAGTGATACTGTTAAACACTAATAATTATTTTATGCTGTTATCTGTTTGTAATATGGTATGTCAATATATAGTATTTTAGGCTGAGGCGTTGTTGATGGTGAGGTGTTACTACCTGACTCTGTTATGAAAATGAAAATTGATTGTACATAAGTAGCCATCACTAGTAAAGAATGCACATAGCAGACATTTATTACAGTGGTCATATAATTGAATGGTAATAATGTGAACTAGCTTGGTAGGCATTTTGTGCTAAACTACAGATAAAGTTGCCAAACTTCAAATTATTCTATTAATTAGCTTTAATTGGGTTTGCCTGTAGTTTAAATCAGAATTTTGCCATGTAGGTGTAACAAGGATGTAAGCTGACTTTTTGATTTGCCACTGCCCAAAAGGGTTATTTAAGATTGTTCCCAGCTATTAATTCTCTTTGTAGTTCTTTGTAGTTACAAGGAGCACTCTGAGAAGTGCTGGTTATAACATGCGTTAGGCTAGGTTATCATGCAGTGCACTTGAGATGCATTTGTCAAATATCTAATTCTTTTACAGACAGAGCACAATTTAAATGATTTTTAATTAGAAAGTTGAAAAATACGTTTAGGGACTTTATTAAGCATGATAACAGTCACCCAATTGCAACTGAAATGTTAATAGATGTGTTTAATCCTCTAGCAGTTGTTTCATCCATTTTAAAGTACTTTGCCTTTATCCTCAAATTTCTCTGTATTCAAAAATGTATTGAATGGATTAATTGGTTCAAGTAAATTGTCTACTGATTAATTTCTAAAATTGACTCATGAGTATCTAGGGATAGTCCGTTGGTTGAAAACAACTACACCAAACAGGCACATGCTGCACAATGTACAATTTCAGGATCTCCTCACACAGGCAGGTCCCCCTTTATAAAAGGTGGTGTTTGAATTTCAACATGGTCATGTCAGGTCGACAACCTAGTTCCTTTTTAGGGACATCCTAGAAATGCTTATGGTTGAAGGACCTCAGTAGTTTCCCAATGTTTGTTTTATAACATTGTTTCATAATATTGTGAAATACGGTATAACAAATCATACTTGGAAAATATAAACATAGAGCGCTGGCCTGGCTAACATGAAAAAGAAGCTGCCATGTAATAAATAAGCAGTGCTTCTTTTTTTAGTGAAATATTGGCCATATGCAGGGAAACAGCAACAACGACACAAATGCAGTTTACTTCACTCCATCCTGCGCAACACATATAATGCAAATGAACATAGAAGAAATGAAAAGTAATTGTTTCAGAGATCAAAAACTCTATATATGGCTAAACTCTATATATACCTACTGAGAACCTTGCCATTGTTTAATACATACATAAGGACAGGGGTAAAAACTTTTGAATTTTTTTACACGGGACAGTATAAAAGGCATTTCATCTATTTTAAATGAGATCAAGATTTTAATAGGTCAGTCAGCTCATCAGGCTAGTAATGAAGTCATTAATAAGTCATTTAGCTTATCTTTCTGTTGACTAAATGATTAATGAACCATCCACTTGCCTGTCTTTGGGAATGTAAGACCTAAATGGGCTACCTCTTGCAGCAAAATGCTAATGGCCTAAATCATATCTGCCATAATGTACTGATTAATGGACCAGCTCCTAATATTCTGTAGTATAGAAATTGTACTTTTAACTATTTGAATTACAAAACTTGATACTCCAGAGGGTTAATAATATAAATGTAAAAATATGAGGCATTGTACAGCTTGTTTCACTCAAGTTGCACACAAATGTAACTGTAGATTGCGTTGAAATACTAATAATACCAATAATTTCTAAACTCAATAAAGGTCATTAAATTGGGCTGTTATGCCAGAGTTATTTCTTATTGTGATCAGTGAAAAACTATTGAGTTTACAATGTGCTCCTTGAAAGAAATCTGAGCAATTATTCTGTAAGTGTACAGCGGTACTTGGAGAACATTTTCATCTCATACTTCTAGAGCTTTTGCTCTTTAAAGTTACTTTTATTGAAATGGTTTAGTGACCAACTGCAAAAGCTGCCATACATCAATGACAGGTTCTATACAAGACAACATTACCGCTGAGAGACGGAGCCTCTGGGCACACCCTCCCCCCAATAGGAGGAATGGGAGCAAGGATGTGCCAGGAGGCTCCAACCTTTTCGTTGAAGTTCACCAGGAGACCAGAATAATCAAGACAGATTCATTGAGAAAGAGAAGCTTTTCTGCACCTCTCTTTCTCTGCAAATCTCATTTTGTATTATTCTGGGACAGTCTCTCCCTTGTTCTGCCAATCAGGAAAAGGGGGTACCCAGAGGCTCCACCCTTTTTGCTGAAGTTCCCCAGGAGGCCATGCCCAGTTGTCCACAAAGAAGCAGATTAGGAAAGAAGACTCTTTGGAGCAGTAGGAGCAGTAGGCGCAGTAGGAAGAAAAAAGGAAGAAGATAGAGGAAAAAGAGACAGAAGAACAAGAAGGGAGACATACAAAGAGACCGTGAGAGAGAGTGAATGGGAATGTGAGAGAATGTTAAAGAGAGTAGGAGAAAGTTAATGGGGGTGAGTGACACACGTCTCTTTTTCAAATAGAAAAAGCCCTGTCATCTAATTTTTATCTGGACCAAAAGGGCAGTAAGCAAATTAGTTGCCTGTAAACGAATTGACAAAAAGCAAAGCAAAAAGATGTTTAATCTAATTTGCAGTATATTAATGCATGGATAGAGAACACATGCTCCTTATTGCAAATTTTTACAAGCTGTCAATATTTGGGTTTATTCACTAAAGTGTGTGGGCAAGAGAGATGTAGTTTAAACTCAGCAAATTAATTTTCTATTATGAAGGGCAAATTTTTCATGCAATGAAGGAGCAAGCCCTACATAATGTATAGTTATATTATATGGTAAACCCAAGAATAGAAGCACCCAGTAACCAAGGCGCCCAACGGAGTCATGTACCGTATGTTACATGATCCCTTGGTAGTAGCGGCACCACCCAACAGAAAGATGAGATGATGTATTAGTGTATGCGTAAGTGTTGTATGTATGTGTAAGTGTATAGTGTTGCATTTGCTGCATGTGTGTGTGTGTATGGTGTTAGAGTGAGCATGTGTTACCATAAGGCAGGGGCATCCAACGTGTAAGACCACCTCCGCCGGCCGATTTAACTTCATTAAGCAGCCAGCGGAGGCGGTCTTACAGCTGCACAACGGCTGCTTTGAACGTCTTACATTCGAGGGGGCGGGGCTGTTCCTCGTAGCAAGGAGAGGGTCATCATCGGAGGAGAGCAGGAAAAAAGAAAAAAAACTAAAATGTAAGTATTACCACAAAAATAGTTAGGGGTTATAGGAAAGCGGACCCATATTCAACGGGGGGTTATGGCATTACAAAATAAACAGGGGTGTGTGTGTGGCTGGGGGAGTAATACACATAGCAGTGGGGGCATCAATAGACAAGAGGGTGGTGGTGCATCACATTAGCCAATACAAAAGAGGTGGAGGGATCAATACACAAGGGAAGCGGGTTGGCTGGGGCATCACATTAATCAATACACAAGGTGTGGGGGGCATAAATGCACAAAGGATACACAAGGTTGTGGGTGGGGGCATATTAATCAATAGTAAAGGGGCGTGGCTGGGGCATCAATACACAAGGGGCAAAAATACAAAAGTGGCATTTAATGACAAAGCAGTGTAGAAAATAATTGTTTATGCTTTACTGTGGTAGAGCCTGTCCTGGTGTGTGTGTTTGGGTGTCAGTCTGGCAGAGCCTGTCCAGGTGTGTGTGTTTGGCTGTCGGTGTGGCAGAGCCTGTCCAGGTGTGTGTGTTTGGCTGTCGGTTGTGGCAGAGCCTGTCCTGGTGTGTGTGCTCGGGTGTCGGTGTGGCAGAGCCTTTCTTGGTGTGTGTGTTTGGGCGTCTGTGTGGCACAGCCTGTCCTGGGGCTAACCTATGGCCTATACCTTTGGTGAGCTTCACATGCCAAATAATAATAGGAATTAAGATGTTTATCATCCTGCTACTATTTGAATATATTCAAATTTATTTCAAATGTTTTCAAAATCAGGGGCAGGCTGTGTGATTTTACAGGGGCTTATGAATATATCACTTTTTTCTCATATGGAGACCAAATGTTCAAAAAAAGAGTAAGAAACCATAATGGTGTATTCATTTGTTCTTCAATACATCCACACTGTATGCTTGCCAAGAGTGTTCTCACTAGAAGCTCAAAAATAAAGGAATTTTCTTTTTATGGTAGGCTCCTTGATACTAGCATTATTTTGCTTTAAGATGTTTTATTATAAAGTTTTCTTGCTTGTTATTACTTAAGGCACATATAGTCTACAGGCAATTATATATGCTTTATGGTGTTAATATAAGTTGTATCGGTCTTCTGAATACAAAAATAGCATTAGAAAAGCAGTAAGAAAGATTTAAATGCAAATACAGCAGAGAAAACCACAAAAACCTTTTTCTACACTGTTTTAATATTATTTTAATTGCTGAAGAAAACATAAGTAATGTGAGTGCGTAAAATAAACATGGAGGTATAATTAATACCTTATTTCATCCATTGTTACCAAATTGTTGGTCCTATTCACCTCATTAACTTTTAAACCAATCCAGTGTATAGATGCAATAAGTAAGGTAATTTAAATGGATTTATAAGACTCAGCCACAGTAACTGCAAGTCAAAATGTTACAGTGGAGTTCATTAAGAGTTTTTTTTTCCCATTTCACTTCATGTGATGCAAACAAGAAAATCTGGAAAGGTTCTGCAGGATGTCAATGAAGTTATATTTTATCGAACCTAGCTTAGTCACGTTCAGGGCTTTAGGTCAAAAGCTTGCAAGCAGGAATAACAAAAAAAACCAATATGGAATAATTTGTGAATAATTAGTAACCAGTCATTACCGCATATACATGTATCGTTTTATGACTTAAAATAATAGATAATAGCACAGCACACTAAATTTCATTTTCTGATCATATAACATCATAAGTCTTATCTGACACCAAGTATGATTTGTAATGCTCAGAAATGGAAATATGTGGATATAAATCAATAAAATCAGAGGTATTAAACCATCATTAAGGATAAGATTTTGGCTTAACTGTGAATTGTTCTGAATACATTTTTCTACCTATTTATGATTCAAAAGGCACAATCACCTGCAACTGGAACCTCCAACATTATTCATTTATGCAAACTATTACAGGGTTTGATTTTCTAAAACTAAACCTACAAGGCCAACCAATATTTTGCTATATATATATACATATTTACATATTCGTAGGCTTTTGCTTACTGCGTCCAAGACAAACATGAAGAATACATGAATCCCTAGATGGGTTGTAGGGAAAGACACATAAGTCTCGTAACTAAAGGTCATGCAAAAGTGAGTTAGCAGTAAAGGTGTGGTTGAAGTTGCAATCTCTTGCCAGTTGCACAAAATTTCCAACTCGGTTGGACTGCCAACTAGTTATTAGGGATTAGAGATAAAGATATGGTACACTTGACCTATATGGTAAGAGTGACCAGGGAAATTCTACCCTTCTCTCTGTTTAAACATTACATTTGTATGTATGACCATTTTTTGAATAGCAGTGTGTTGGCGCTATAGAACTATATAATAATAAAGTTAAGCACCCTCTAAATCTACAAATGAGCTTGCACAGTGTGACGGCCCCGGGTTAATCTGTACCATCTGTAATAGTTATTGTTTGTGATACCTGCATTTCCCAGTATATGTTGTAATTATGGTGTGTGCTTTTGTTCCCCTTGTTTGCTACCCTGTCCAGGTGCCACATGTCCTGCCCCCTCCCTCCTTTCACAGACTACAGTAGAGACCCCCTACTGGGCTGAGTGCTAATACTCAGTCATATGCAAAGGAGGGCAGGATGTAATTCCCTTGTGTCTATTGGACGCAATTCCCTTGTGTCTATTGGACGCAATTCCCTTGTGTGTCGATTGGACGTAACTCAATCCTTTGTACTGTTTAAATACCCCTGTGTTCCCAAATAAAGAGAGTTCCTGTTTTACCTCACTACGAGTCCTGTCTTGTTATTGAGGTAAGCCTCGGTGCTGCCCTTATTAGGGCGGTAGGGTGCTGTATTGCTATATTTCGGTATACTACAGTACGGCCGAGGTTCCTGAAGAGCTGTGTTCTCTGCTATGATCGCGTATTGTCCTTTTCAGGACAATAGCCACCCTGTGTAGCTCAGTTTCGGCTAGCCACAGACAGTGAAGGGGTTAATCTCTGGTGCCCCGGTGGCCATGGGGTGAAGGAAGCAAAGTTTGGCGGGCGTACCCAGTCGGGGTACAGGTCGGTCCCGTCACACACAGAATTTCTGAACAGAATTGGAACAAATGTTGACTTCTCTGTGTTTTCGGAAACATTTTATTTGAAAGCTTGAAATGCGCTTGAACCTGCAGATTTTTTTAAGAATAATACATGATAAAAGAACAACAAATAGATCTTTCATCAATCCCTTGCAGTGAAGGCACCAGATTCTGGAGATGTTGTCGAGTGCTGAAAACATGTGTAAGATAAGACAATATATATTGCTGCTGTCCAGCACTTTCACCAGTACTTTCGTAAAAACATGTGTGATCTCAGATCTGTTAAATATTTCCTGATTAGGAAAAAATAATGATTCACAAAACCTGGAATAATTCTCTTTTTGAGACTATTTATTTGCCAAGACTTTTTACTGAAGCAAAATAACACCTTCCCTCCCCAAGACGGTAATGAATAAATAAACTCACAACACTATTTATTGCTTTTAAACAAATACTTTGCATCAGTTATGGAATTTATAAATGGACACAGTGTACTTACAAATCAAGTACACTGTGACGCTGACCTTGTAAATGTATAAGTGTATTGATCCAAAATCATATATCAATCTTAAAACTGCAACCCTTTTTACTATCTAGATAACATCACTTTACTTGTGGCAAATTTGTCATTAATAACAAACCACAAGTAAAGTGATGTTATCTACATAGTAAGAAGGGTTAATAATAGACGCCGGGAAAGTCTTCGTGTTTGTCTTAGGGAAAAAACTCTTTGTATTCTACAAATATTCGCCCATTTCTGTGGTCGTTTCAGGTGAATATTCGTATACCTTCTTCATATTTGGTTTTCTACCGGTTTTCTGGCAGGCGTTAATATGGCGTTAACACTCTATTGGGACTGTGACTGAACGTCCTTTAAAGCACAAGGAGTTTGACAGAGATCTCTAAGAACCACTTTTTTTTCTAGGGGTAAAATAAAAGCCAATTCCAGCTAAAACTGAAGTATTTATTTTCTTGAAAACAACAGCGAAACCAATACACAATATAAACAAAGTTTTTCTCTAGGTTGGGGTGGCTTCCACTCAAAGAGGCCTTCCATCCACCATAACTGCTCTTTTTCATGCAACTTTGTTAATACACCTAGGGAAATCATGAAACCCATTTCAAAACCTGTAGCTAATACTGCTGCCTTATAATCAGGATATCTATTGTGCCATGGAGACTCTTTAGCTGTACTGGAGTACTGTACTGTACTATACTTTAATAGGGGTATTTGTCCTGCATTTTTGCTCTTAAAGCAACAAACGAATGGGTGATTTCTATTACAGTTATTATATTATTATGTTTGAAGCGACAAATTGTTTCTCAATGGCAGTTCCCCTCAATGTACTTCCAACAATATCCTTTTTGCATGTCTTGTCTTCCCTTCTGGTGATGCATGATGCCTTATAGATGCAGCCCTATGACAGCTCCCCCACCAGACACACTGTAGCTTCCTGCGCCACTGCAGCTCGCTCAAGAGTCGACCCCTACCTGTTTCTGCTCCTAGCAGAGCTCCTCTGGCTTCCATTAGGCCGCAAGAAGATCATCTTCTGTTTTCAGGCTTCGGCCTGCATTGGACCAGCTCTCAAAACTGAATAGAGCTACATCCGGACTCAACCTTTTTGAAGGACGCAATGGTTGAGACCGCCCTGTCCTCTTTGCTCTGCCTTCTCCATTCACCATGTTGGATCCCTATTGCAGGGAAAATTTAGGGGTGAATGTTAGAATCTTTTCACTTCAGTCAGTATGATATCTCTCCCCTAGTCCCTTTCTTTTAACTATTGATATAAATGAATTATTTTACTACGAATTAGAAACACATCAAAATGGCAATTATTCTATAAAGAATATGTGTTTAATATTCAATGATATATGAGTAATATCAACAAAAATATTAATTATAAATTGATTATTATAATTTACATTATATGTTTAACTGGTGCTCATGCTGTGTGATTTTTGACAGCACTTGGAGACGTGGAAATTAATGTTGTTTATTCCATGCATTTTCAGAACAGTCACTTAATACATGTTAATTACAACTAATCCGTTAATCTTAAGTGATGTATTTGAGGTTTATTCACTAAATAGCAAAACATTTCAGCTCACTCACTTAACAATGCATTATTGACTGCCTAACCTGAGGATGTCTTTAACAGATTAAATGGTCACTGCTTAATGTATAGTTACATTTTTTTAAAATGCAGAAAACCGCAATGAGCAGATAAGTAGTGGCTAATCATTTTAGGATTCTTTAAAGAGTAATAAAGATTGAAAATTTCAACTACATTGGAGTCAATTGGATATTACTTTTTATATGTCAAGTGAGTGCACTGCTTATCTGCTCATTCCTGTGTTTGTCAGTTTATAATGGTGAAGATATCCATTGTTGCAACAAATGACTGTCCTGTTTTGATAGGAGAAGTACTGGGTGAGATACCTACCGTATTTCCCCAAGTATAAGGCGCACCCCTATTTTTGGGGGCTGAAATGAAAAAAAATAATTACATAAAGTTATTGTACTGGCTGCCTGGACATGAGTGTGATTGACGTTAGCTACTAGCAATTGTTAGCAATCACACATGCTCAGGCAGCCAGTACATACACATCATTTTTAGCCTCCCTGTGCCCCCTCCCTGTCCCCCCCTACCAGTGGTGTCGCTATTCCTTGCCCCCCGCAGAATTTGGAACCACCCGGGACAGTTCCGCAGTGGGACTTTAACCCCTAGGCTGCTAACGGCGGCATGGTGCCGTCGCTAGCAGTCCCAGTCAGGTGCTAACGACACCTACCTTGATGGAGGTCTGTGGGCCTCCATCACCACTTAACCCGGCGATCTGCCCCTCAAACTGAAGAGCATCACCGGGGCCACCTGATCCACCCGGTGACGTCTGGCGCAATGACGCGATGATGTCAACGCGCAACTTTATTAACAACTGTCAGTTAAAGAGGTATGGGGACATGCTGTTTAGATGCCAGTATCTTATTAAAATCAGCCATTTAGCCTGTGTAATACGTGAGTAACCATCTCATCCCTGGAGCGCCTTGCATTTTTACTTATTTTTGCTGTAAAAGTGATTTTTTTTCTCCTTTTACCATCATTTGTTTGGGATTGTAAGGGGAAAGAATGGTGTGTGCTTCTGTGAGTGAATGTAATGGAAAGTATGGTGTGTCTTCTGCGAGTGAATAGAGATATGATAAGAAAAATACACATTCGCAAAAACTACACCCCTTGGCGCATCAAATGAGGGCTGCATGTGTTTCTAGTACAAACCTGGAGTGCACAAGACACAAATGAACATGTCGCTATGGTTAGCAAAAACATATTTTCTAGCCAAAGCGACATATTCCATCATTATTTGTGCACTTAACGTTTGTCCTAGAAATACATGTAGCCCCTCATTTGAAGCTCCAAGGGGTGTAGTTTCTTGAAATGTGTACTTTATGTACCCTAATTTAACTGCCCAGGTGTCTAGACCACTTTAACTTCAGATATGGCAGATTTGAAAATCTTGTTAAAAAATTGTCTTTAAACATTTAGGGGTGATGCCTGCAATTGGACAGCTCTAGACAACTGGGAAATTAAATAATGGTACCTAAAGTATACATTTGCAGAAACTACACCCCTTGGCGCATCAAATGAGGGGCTGTATGGATTAGTAGCACAAGACTGGAGTGCGCAAGACATAAATGAACTTGTCGCTCTTAATTCACTTATTTGTTGTGCACGTCAGATTTGTGATACAAATACAAATAAGACCTCGTTTGCTGCAGGGTGTAGTTTCTAAAAATATATAGTTTTGTTGGTATATTTTAACATCCCAGACAGCTAGAGCTGTTTAATTGATGGCAGCCATGCATTAAATTTAAAGATGTCTAGTAAATTGAACTTTTAGCAATAAAATATTTGAAAACCACAGTATATCTCAATTTCTCAATTTCTGTTTGTTTTAGACCCGTTACCTACTACACATGTTTAGCAACACAGGTTTTGATATTGGAGTTTAGAAAAATAAAATTACAAACTAGTTTTTATTGAGTCGGAAGTGAAAAAATAAGCTTTTTCCCCATTTTTGGCTTTATTTTGCAAAACTAATGAGACATACACATATAAAAATGGCATATTTGGAATCTGCTGGGTGTGCTGAAAAAACAATATATGGTTTGTATAGTTTATTCCCAATAAAGGGTTAAGAGAGTGCTCCTAATCTCAGCATGTTACCTGTATAAAAGACACCTGGGAGCCAGACATCTTGCTGATAGGGGATCAATTACTTATTTCAGTAAGTAAAATGCAAATCATTTTGTAATTTATTTGAAATGTGTTATTCTGGATTTTTTTGTTGTTACTCTGTTTCTCATTGTTCAAATAAACCTACCATTTAAATTATAGACTGATCATATCTTTGTCAGTGGGCAAATGTACAAAATCAACAGGGGATTAAATAATTTTTACTTCACTGTATCTATAGTATATCCTTCTGGATATACTGTCTCCAGTACTCTACACAATACTCTAATACTACCAGGACTCGGCATGAGCGCTTCCCTCTTTCTACTGCTAATATCTCTCCCTATACAACCAAGCATTCTGCTAGAATTTCCTGCTGCTCTATTGCATTGTCTACTTACCTTTAAATCCTTTGAAATAATTACCCCTAAATCCCTTTCCTCACACGTTGAGGTTAGGACAGTATCAAATATTGTGGCATTTTTTTTTCTACATTAAATGTTAGTTGACAAAGCCCTCACCATATTTGCCTATATAGGTTAGCCCTTCAGGAACATCAACCCTGTTGCAAGTCATCAGCTAGGGGCGTAACTAGAAGCCTCAGGGCCCCGGTGCGAGAATCTGTTAAGGCCACCCCAACCCAATCTACCCCCTTCTCAGACTATCTACCCCCCTCTCTCCCTTCTCACTATCTACCCTCTTCCCTACCTCCCCATTCTCGCTATCTACCCTCTTCCCTAGGCCCTTCTCACTATCTACCCTCTCCCCCTTCTCACTATCTGCTCTCCCCCCTTTCTCACTATCTGCTCTCCCCCCCTTCTCACTATCTACCCTCTACTCCCCTTCTACTATCTACTCTCTCCCCCCTTCTATCACATTCTCACTATCTGCTCTCTCCCCCCTTCTCACTATCTACCCTCTCCCAACTCTCCCTAGATTTTATTTTAACTTTCACATATAGGGCTACCTCACCCCTTTTCTTGCCCTTTCTGTTTTTTTCTAAATAAAGAGCATCCCGGTATTGCTATGTCCCAGTTATTTTTCTCATTATACCATGACTCAGTAACAGCCACTAAATCAACATTCTTGCCACTACTGTTACTTCTTCATCGATCTTATGCCCTAAACTGCAAGCATTTGTAGACATGAACTTTAGCTTGTCATTTAACACACATACTGCAAGTGCTTTTTGTCCTTATTTTGGGGGACAAAATATATGCTTCACCCTATTATCTTTAATAACCAATCCCCCAGATCCATCCACGTGGTTACTAACACTTTCCCTTTCTATACTGTCTAGCGCCGATATTTACCCCCCCATTCTTAGTTTAAAATCTCCCCCAGCTGTCTAGCCATTCTCTCCCCAAGCACATTGGACCCCCTTTCATTCAGGTACAATCCATCACGAATATAGAGATCATACCCAAAGCAAAATCAGTCTTACTCCCTAAATGCCTAAATTTACCGTTAAGGACTCTCTATCTTCCTCTTACTATGCCATTTGTGCCAATGTACACCAAGACAGCTGGATCATTACCAGCCTCTCCCAATAATCTATCTATTATATCTGCAACATGCTGAACCTGGGAGAGAGCGTACCATTCAGTTGGTATAATCAGAGCCACAGGCAAAGGCTGGTGGTAGAATCTTGTGCACCAGCATTTGAAATACCCTGGAGTGTCTGTTTTTCATAAATATATGGTTCAATGGGGTAAAATGAATTAGCCGACTTCAAAGACGGCCCACTTAGGACACAGTAGGACCAGATGTTAAAGTTCCAAATTGAAAAATACGCACTTCTCAAATGTGGCATTTTACTTCGCATAAAACCTAACATACCCATGCATGGGTGGTATCACTGTACTTTGAAGATGTTGCTGAACACATATTGTGGTGTTGTTTTATAGTGACATATACCAGGAGCTGTAAATTCACACCTGAAATACAATTTGTGTGATAAGAAAAACACAAGATAAATTATCACTACAAGGTTTGACAAAGGATAGTAATAGAATTAGTGCTTGGAATGGGTTAAAATACCAGCATTTGAAATATCTTGGGCTGTCTACTTTTCAAAAATCTAACAACTCAACCTTCTCATGCATACCCCCAACTGTCCCGATTTTCAGTCTCTGTCCCGCTGTACCGCCTATCCCTTCCTCTGTCCCGATTTGCAGGGGCAGAGGAAGGGTGAGGGGAGAGCGATACTAACCTCAGGTGCGTGGGGGGTTGGTTATTTTTAATATGCATGACTGTGCTGACAAAAACGAAACGTGTTTTAAGTGACAATGCAAGCGGGACACTTTAAAGTGCAGTTGCTTGTATTGGTGAGTTCCGCGAGATTAAAAAAAAATTGTCCCTCTTTCACATTTTGAAATGTTGGGAAGTATGCCCATGTATGCGTGGTATCACTGTACTCATGTGATGTTGCTGAACACATACAGTACTGGGGTGTCGTTTAGCTGTGGCATATACCAGGAGCTCTAAATTCATAGCTAAAGTAGAATGTGTGTGGAAAAAACATTGGTCGGTGGTAAAATATGTACATGGAAAAAGTTAAAATACCATGATTTGCAATGCCCCGGGGTCTTCAAAAGTGAAGGATTTGATGGTGGTAAATTGCATTGGCCGACTTCAAAGATGTAACAAGTAGCTAATGGGGCAGAATGACTAGATTTGGAAAAAAAATGGTTTTGAATTAACTGTACTTATTGCCCTATAACTTGCAAAAAAAACATAACATTGGGTATTTCTAAACTCAGGACAAATAGTAGAATCTATTAAGCATGTTTTCCATTAACTTTTTTAGTTTGGAGTAAAAATTTTTTCAAATTTAAAAGTGCTTTTTTAATTTTCAACAATTTTTTTTTATAGGATTATTATTAGATATGATAAAAAAAATCTAAAGAGAGCCCTTCTTCTCCCCAGCCAACTTAATATGTAAGTGTGTAGTAAGTCTTAGGGCCTTCCAGAAGTGGACTGAGGATGAAAATTGGCCCTGGCATCTCAAGACCAGAGGCACTGAATTGATGCCTGCAACTAAATTCATGCAAAGCATGTGCACCTCAGAGAATAAACTAAGCTGCATTTAAATGGAATATTATGCTCAACACTCTAGCCCTTATTTGAAATAAGAAATATGCTTTCCATCCTGAAAATAGTTGATCAATTAATGTGCTAAGCAAAAAAGTTTTAATATCAATCAAATTTATTATTTTATGGGGGGCAGTACACCTAAAAAAACCAGTCACATGGTACTTGTTTTTCTGTCTCATATCATTTCTTCATCTAATCTTATTTTATACACACAGTCAAATATATATTAGCATTCATACATATTTTACATAGTATTTGTTGCTATGTTTGACTCATCATAACACAGTTGTAATCTGTGTGAGCTGCTGCTTTGGGTGTTTGTCTAAGGTAAATTTTCTGTTTTTCATACATATTTAACATGACTTTATAACAATTACTAATAACGATTTGGCTGATGAAAAAATACACATTTTTTTTTCCAGGACATTTGGATTGCTGCCCCCTCCTTTTCTCAGGTTGTATTCTTGACTTTATGTTTCATAGATTCAGTGGTATGCTCCGCTTCAACTCTGTCACTTCTCCTCCATACTTTTGTAGTGTGTGCACTACTCATTAATCTGGGAACTGGAGTTTCTATTTCATCTTGAGACGGCTTTGCATAATTTTTTTTTCTTCTTGTAACTGGCATTATTGGAATTCATATAGATTTTAGTTGTGCTTACTGTATTTTATTCATGTGTATATCATTAACAGTATTCTCTCAAGGGCAAATATGCATATCTATGAAGTATACCTCACATGTCAACAACTTATGGTTGGTTCCTTTGAAAAGAAAAATAGAAGAAAAATTATATTTGAAATACACACCATAATATCCAATGTCCATATTATATATATCCATGAAAAAGCCCAATTCCTTCCATAGTCATAATAGTTGTTTTCCTCTTCACCAATGCTATTACTATGTTTTTGTTTCGTTTTTTACCTTTTTTTTAACCAGTTCACCCATATTGTATGTTAAATATGTTTATATTTGGCACTGGTCTTAAATATGTTGTTCTTATTTCTTGCTAATATATAATCTTGCACCCTTAAAAACTGTATGGGGAGGTGTTTCTCAGTAGAAACTGTTTTCATTTTATCCTTTTTCTTATGGCAATTTTTTTATAATAGTGTAATCTACATCATACCACAATATGTTCTGCCTCAAATCAGGTGTTTTTTCAGAATTCAGTATTGATGTATTAGTCACGTTACAAAATGATTTTGTTTGTGTAAAAGGAGAGCTTTGAAGTAGTTACAGCAAGCCCTTATTGTGTTGTTTATGTTGCAACTATGTTGCAAATATAGCTGATAAAAATCATATCAACTACATGCATGAAATGTGGCCTTTAACCATATATTATAATTATCATTTTTATGATAATATATGTGTGTGTATATGGACAAAATTGTTGGGACACCTTACCATTACACCAGCAGGGACCTTTATAATACCACATTCTAAATACACAGAGATTAATATATAGTTGGTCTCCCTTTGCCATTAGAACAGCTTCCACTCTCCTGGGAAGGCTTTTCACAAAGGTTTGGAGTGTGTCTGTGGAAATTTTGGCCCATTCATCTAGTAGAGAACTTTTGAGGTTAGGCACTGATGTTGGCCGAAAATGCCTTGCTCCCAATCTCTTTTCCACTTCAACCCAAAGGGGTTCGATGGGGTTTAGGTCAGGGCCAGTCAAGTTCTTTCCCACCAAACTCATGTCATTATGGCAGGGCTCGACAAATCCCAGGCGCCATGGCGACAGAGAATTTTGTCCTGGCGCCTAGGTTTTGTCAGCCTCTTACATCCAGAAAAAATTGTGGATGTAAGAGGCTGAGTCACCACACGAGGGTACTGCTGTCTGCCCAGGAGTGTGGGGACCTGACCTAACACCCCCCAGCTGCCTGATCGCTCCATGAGAGCGACAGTGCAGCGTTAACCCCTTCAATGCTGCGATTGCGGCATTTAGGGGTTAATTCCCGTTGTGTACGGGGCTCTGCTGCTGGTGGTCTGCCTGGAAGCCCAGGCAGACCAGCAACAGCAAAAACGAGCCCCCCACAAGCCCTTTGATGATTCCTGGAGGCATGGAAGCCTACAGCAGT
>VKOC01029733.1:0-13857 GCA_009364415.1 Spea multiplicata
GTCTTTTGGTATATGCTTTTGGATCACGATTTGGCTTTGTTCACTATTGTCATTACAATAAAGGTGATTGCATTTTACGTTTTGTGTCCGTCTGGTTCCTGGTCCCTAACATTACACAAGGGCCATGAACCCAGAAGGGGCAGGCAATCCACCAAATGTTTTTACCAGGCTGGACCAGGTAGACCAGCGCATGGACCAATTTGCATTAGCTCTCCAGACCTTGTTGCTTCGTACTGCACATCTGTCTCTACCAGCTCAGGTCCCCACGGCACAGGCTGCCTCTATACCTGCTGCTGCTTCCGGTCCGTCTGCCACTGGAGATTTCAATACTGCCAGAGGCTTGACAGGGTCCGCCCCGCTTCCCGAGCGTTATGGGGGCGACCCTAATTTGTGCAGAGGTTTCCTGAACCAGGTCAGTATCTATCTGGAGATGGTACCTCAGGCCTTTCCGTCTGACAGGAGTAAGGTGGGCTTCGTGATTTCTTTGCTCTCAGACAGGGCCTTGGCATGGGCGAATCCCCTTTGGGAGACACAGAAACCTTTAGTACACAATTACCCTGAGTTTGTTGCGTCTCTAAAACGGGTATTTGATGTACCGGCACGCTCTGCTTCGGCTGCCAAACGATTAATGTCCATTCGGCAGGGTACAAGGCCGGTTTCGGACTATGCCATTGAGTTTCGTACCCTGGCCGCTGAGGTTGGTTGGAATAATGAGGCTCTCGTGGCTGCTTTTTCTAATGGGCTTTCGGATATTCTTAAGGATGAGATTGCGGCCCGGGACCTTCCCAATGATTTGGAGGAATTGGTCTCTTTTTGTATCCTTATTGACTCACGAATCCGCGAGAGACCATCCTTCCGGGAACGCCTGCGGAGGCCTCCTATACGTTTAGCCCCGAGCTTTTCATCCCCACCCGTGCCTCCCTCTCCTCCCATGCCTCCTGGTCTCGACACTTCAGGCATTGTGGAACCCATGCAGCTTGGATTTACCCGTCTCTCAGTTGAGGAGAGGGCCTTTAGGAGGAGGGAGGGTCTCTGTCTTTACTGTGGTAAAGCAGGGCACCTGCTGCGAACTTGCCCTACACGTCCGGGAAACGCCTGCACCTAAGGCTCCAGAGGGGACAGTCCTTAGGTGGCGTCTCGGCGTCCCCAGATATCCAAAAGGATAAACCTCTAGTCTCGGTGGGTCTCACTTGGGGCAAGATTTCGGTCAGTTCAGAAGCACTCATTGACTCGGGGGCAGCGGGCCTTTTTATTGACAGCACCTTTGCTCAGGAGCACTCTATTCCGTTGCAGCTTCGGACTGCTCCACTTGCCATTGAGGCGATCGATGGCAGACCGTTACAGCCCCCGCAGGTCACCCATGAACCCGCTCCTTTGTCTATGGCTGTTGGGGCTCTCCATCATGAAATTATTCAACTCCAGGTGATACACTCTCCTCATTATCCTGTGGTTTTAGGATATCCATGGTTGCGCAAACATAATCCTGTGTTTGATTGGGTAAGGGCCGAAGTCTTGGCATGGTCGCCTAATTGTTCCAAAAAATGCCTAGGGAGAGTGGTGAAGGTGCTAACCACTTCTCCGGTCTCTTTGTTGCCTGAGGAGTATCAAGAGTTTCATGATGTATTCGATAAGGGCCGGGCTGGTGAGCTCCCACCTCACCGCCCGTACGATTGCACCATTGAGCTGCAACCTGGTGCCATACCCCCTCGAGGTCGAGTTTATCCATTATCTGTCGCAGAGAATAAGGCCATGGAGGAGTATGTTGCGGATGCGCTGTCCCGGGGGTTCATCCGTAAATCCTCTTCCCCTGCTGGGGCCGGATTCTTTTTTGTGAAAAAGAGCGGCGAACTGAGACCCTGTATAGATTACAGGGGGCTCAACCGTATCGCGGTTAAAAATGCCTACCCGATTCCACTCATTACCGAGTTATTCGATCGCTTAAAAGGGTCCAAGGTATTTACAAAGCTCGACCTGCGAGGGGCGTATAACTTAGTAAGGATAAAGGAGGGCCACGAATGGAAAACCGCGTTTAACACCAGGAGCGGGCATTATGAATACCTAGTTATGCCTTTCGGTCTCTGCAATGCCCCCGCGGTTTTCCAGGAATTCATAAATGATGTCCTAAGGGACATGCTCCAACAATGTGTGGTGGTATACCTAGATGATATTTTGATCCATTCCACCTCCATTGAAAGCCACCACGCTGATGTAGCCCGAGTCCTACAGAGGTTACGAGAGAATAATCTCTTTTGCAAATTGGAGAAGTGCGAGTTCCACCGCAAGCAGGTCACCTTTTTGGGGTACGTAATCTCAGAGGTCGGTTTCGCTATGGATCCTGAAAAACTCTCGTCTGTTCTCGAGTGGCCATGACCTGTAGGTCTCTGCTCCCTTCAACGGTTCCTCGGCTTCGCTAACTATTATAGGAAATTCATTCGGAATTTTTCCTCTATTGTTAAGCCTCTTACGGACATGACCAAAAAAGATGGCAATGCCTCTCTTTGGTCCCCAGGGGCCATCAAAGCTTTTGAGTCATTGAAGGCCGCTTTTGCCGCAGCTCCTGTTTTGGTACACCCGAAGCCCGAACTTCCATTTGTACTTGAGGTCGATGCGTCTGAGACAGGGGTAGGCGCCCTCCTGTCTCAACGTCCTACTCCTGAGAGCCAGTTGCACCCATGTGGGTACTTCTCCAAGAAGCTAGGTGCTGCGGAATGCAACTATGAAATTGGTGACCGTGAGTTGCTTGCGATAATACTGGCTCTCAAAGAATGGAGGTATTTGCTTGAGGGAACTTCCGTACCAATCTTAATTCTCACGGATCATAAAAATCTCACCTACCTGTCCGAGGCTAAACGCTTAACTCCGAGGCAGGCCCGTTGGGCATTATTTTTATCTCGTTTTAATTATGTGGTCTCGTACCTGCCGGGGACCAAAAATGTCCGGGCCGATGCTCTCTCTAGACAGTTCTCGAAAGCTAAAGAGGAGTGTCCTCCTAGTCCGATTATTCCCCCGGACCGAGTACTGGCTACCATACGTACCTGCATAACATCTCCCCTCGGGGACAGAATACGGGCCGCTCAGGTAGATGCACCTGCTGAAACCCCCTCAGGGCGATGTTTTGTACCTGTCAACCTGCGTACCAAGTTACTTTCCACCTATCATAATCCTAAATCAGCAGGGCATCCCGGGAGGAACCAACTTCTCTGGTCGGTTTCCCGTCTCTTCTGGTGGCCAGGAATTAACAGGTGGCCAGGAAGATATTGTTGCCTTCGTAGCAGCCTGTCCAGTCTGCGCGCAGATTAAATCACCCCGTCACCTTCCAGTGGGCCTTCTCCAACCCATACCTACTGGTGAGAGGCCATGGTCTCACCTTGCCATGGATTTCATAGTCGACCTTCCTCTGTCTAACGGTAACACAGTTATCCTCATGGTTGTTGACCGGTTTTCTAAAATGATACACTGCATACCATTCAAAAAGCTCCCTTCCGCTAAGGAGTTGGCTACAGTTTTTATCAAGGAGATCTATCGGCTACATGGGGTTCCCAAAGTCATACTTTCTGACCGGGGTAGCCAGTTCGTCTCGAGATTTTGGAAGGCCTTCTGTGCGCAACTGGGTATCCAACTCTCCTTCTCCTCGGCCTACCACCCACAATCTAATGGGGCTGCGGAAAGGGCCAATCAGGGCTTGGAGCAATTCCTGCGGTGCTACATCTCGGACCACCAAAATAATTGGTCGGATCTGCTACCCTGGGCGGAATTTGCTCATAATAGTGCTGTCTCGGCCTCTACCCGGTTGTCCCCTTTCATGGTGAATTATGGGTATCAGCCCTCCATGATTCCTGATAATTTCACTTCCGGGGGGATTCCGGCACTGGAGGATCATCTCCAGCAGATCCGTTCCACATGGGTGCAGGTTCAGGAGGCACTTCAACGCTCACAACAGTGTCAGGAGCTCCAGGCTAATCGTAAACGCCTACCCGCGCCTTCCTATCAGGTCGGGGAGAGGGTCTGGTTATCCTCCAGAAATCTCCACCTCCGGGTGCCCTCCCAGAAACTGGCTCCCCGGTATGTGGGGCCTTTCCGTATCCTTCGACGGGTAAACCCTGTGGCCTACGCCCTGGATCTTCCTTCTAACATGCACATCCACAATGTGTTCCATGTCTCACTCTTGAAACCTCTGGTCTGTAATCGTTTTACTACAGTCACTCCTCGCCCCCGTTCGGTGACTGTAGACAACCATGAGGAGTTCGAGCTCCGCTCCATAGTCGACTCTCGTAGGTTCCGTGGGAAGCTCCAGTATTTGGTCCATTGGAAGGGGTACGGTCCCGAGGAGAGATCTTGGGTTCCAGCCTCAGATGTCCATGCTCCTGCTCTCCTTCGTGCCTTTCACTCGCGCTTTCCCCTCAAACCCGGCCCTGCTCCGCGGGAAGGGGGTCGTTGAGGAGGAGGTACTGTTATGGTCTAGCTGCTTTCTGCTGCATTGCTGGAGGCTATACAGCCTGGCTGGGTTGCCATGGCTACACTCCTGTCACTCCTGTGACTCAGCCCATTGTCCAGCCCACAGCCAGCCCCTTTTGGCTATTTAAGCAGCTAAGCTTCACTTCCTCCTTGCCCTTGTGTTGTTTCTGGCTGCAAGTGCTATCGCTGTGTTCCTGAATTCCTGTGTATGACCTGGCTTTCTCTGACGTCCCTCCTGGCTCCTGATTCCTGGCTTGTTCCTGACTTCGCTGATCTCTGTATTCCTGACCCCGGCTTGTCTGAGTACCCGTCTTGGTTCCTGACCCCGGCTTGTCTTTTGGTATATGCTTTTGGATCACGATTTGGCTTTGTTCACTATCGTCATTACAATAAAGGTGATTGCATTTTACGTTTTGTGTCCGTCTGGTTCCTGGTCCCTAACAATTTATTAGAGAGCTGGATGGTAGCTGTCAATCAATAGGAGTAGCAGCAGCCAATCACATTTATGCTTTCCAAACATTGTCCAGATACCGTACATGTGATTGGCTGCTTCTACTCATGGATTTTTATCATGTGTTCCACTGCACACTTGCAAGCCGTGTACTAAGGTATGCTCCCTGCTCTGTTCAATTATAAGCCACGTTTCTAATGGATAAAGAATGGAAGCGTCTTAACTATAATCTCCCCATTTCAATCAAATATTGTATGGTGGGTGTCATGATTAACTCATATAACGTAGTGGATGCATGGAAGGGTAACCCAGCAGAGGTGGTTAGTTTCTTTGTTTAAGCATTCAATGAGTTAATCTGAGGTTGATTTAATGTGTTTCTTTGTGCATGCCCTCTGTATCTGTTCTGGCTAGAGGTGTCATCTTCCCAAAGGACCCCTGTGGTGATTCATGGCCTAACAGATAAGGACCCTGAGTTATAGGAATTCCATTCCTATCTTAAGTGGAGGGGTTTCCATCACCTTTACCCCACCACAACTTATTGGCACATCAAAGATGGGACCTAATTCTTGGAAAAGGTGTCATATAATCGGTCATGTGGTCAGAGGGGCGTTTGCTTGCAAAAGTCTTTAGGGACAATGCCGCGACCTCAAAGCAGAACTCCATGATATACTCTGATTGGAACATCATAAGAACCGTCTGGACTTAAGGAGTTCCCACAGGCCTACTTATTGGAGAAACTCGTGAGTGAGGGTCCTGTGTTTAAGTCCCTTTGTTTTTAAGAACTGTTTGCCGTTTTATTTTTATTTTGTATGTCTTGTTTTTTGTAATTCTGGCACTGTGTAATCTTTGTCTTTTTGTTATTAAAATATTCATAATCTAAGTCTGTCTTTGGGCTCTAGTATCGATATCCACAAACCCTAAGAGAGGATAACACGTTACCATATTGTTATTACGTTCTACTGGATATATATATATGTTGTTTGCCCGGGGTGGGTTGATATATATATAGCGATAGATGTTCTAATTCGGATTTCTCACGAATCCGGTATCAAAATCGTGAGTGGTGGCAGACTACCTGGGGGGATACAGGCAGGATTTGGGGGTTAATTTGGTATAACTTATGCCTTGTTAAGGGGTCAAGTTAGTAAATCCAGAGGCCTGGTGCTATTAACCGCTTCATGCCCACGCCCTCCACACAGTCACGGCTTGGCAAGTAGTCCTGACCGTGACAGTGGGTAATAAGCAGAGGTAGCTCAGCGGGGTCGGCCCTTCATAGTATATGTTGTCCCCTTGCCAGCTGGGTCTGTTGACACTATCTTTGCATAGCTTCACAGGGTTATTAGACGACACAGCACTACATCCCACTCCCCCTTGTGCGAGTCAAGTGACAAGTTACGAAATGATGTAAAAAAAAAAAAACATTTTTATTCTTTAAATCTTTCAGTAGTGGGAGCCTAAAAATGTCACAAATCATTTTAGTACTGAAAGTGAGATCAGTACAAAGTAGAAATAAAACGAAACAGAGCCATAGAGAAAGGTGTGGGCATTTTTAAGTGAAAACCGAACCCGCTCCATATAAATCTAGTTTATTTACAAACCCATTATATAGTTCGGGCTACTTTTTTGCTGGTAATACTTTACCCACCGGTGACACTGCAGTAAGCATAAGTGATGGGGTATTTCTGGTTCTGCCCGGTAGTGTGAATGCTGGCAGGCAGTACACCAGTATAAATACCAGTATCCAATGGTAGGTAATGAGGCACCTTCTGGCCGCTGCCCACCAGTATCAGATGGGACCAAGACAGGCATCTCAGTACCATGGGTTACTGGTGAGCTGGGGCCAAAGTGACGTGCCGCTAGCCTGGCCCACCCAGTATGTGAAGCTGGGCATCTCTGACCCTGGCCCACCAGTATACAAAAGGGACGAAATCAAATGAGGGGATACATTCTCTTAAAACATAAATAAGCTAAGGGGTATTTTTAATACAATCTTAAAATAAACCATATTTATATGGAAGGATTTAAATTCCCCGTTTAAACAAAAACAAGCAATCCCATTTGAATGTCTTTCACACCACAGCTATTAGAAGTTAGTGGGGGAAAAAAAATTCCTAATGTCGTTTATAAAAAAAACAATGTATTGAATCACAGACCTGCAGTTCATAGACTGTAAACCAGAGGACACGTTGTTAGTGCATTGTTTTAAGTTACAAAAAAAAAGCATTGTGGTGAGACAATGGATTGGAATGCAGCGTCCCGATTATAAACCAAATGAAGAAAATGAAATGGTTGCATTGGAATGCAAATCCGAACCGTCGCAACCTTGGACTACATTCACAAGACAAGGTCCATCTCTAGTATAAAAAAGTAACGAAAACCAATCCAAGATGGCGAGGAAGGATCTTTATACTAAAAATGATTAAAAAAAAAAACCAAAACGGTGAAGGCATTGTCCAAATATACACTGAAAAATCAGATGTTTCTTCACAAAGAGGGGATAATCCTTTAGATAGGGCCACAAGTTAGTGGTTATCGAGCAGAATGTCTGGAAATACAAAAACTCCCCCTATCCTTGTTCTCTGTGTCTGTCACATCTGTACATCCCATGGAATTAGCCGCATCTGTCTACAGGTCCATCGACACGCCGCCGAACGGGATCATTAGGGAATGTCCAAGGCAGGAAGGAGAGGACCTTCCAAGTCCAGCACCATGACGGTTGAAGGGTATAGATTTCAAATACAAAGAACGTTCCGATAGCCCTTGGTTTTTGGCACCAAAAATGTGTTATCCTTTAGAGTCTTGGTTGGGAGTCAAGAAGGTCTATAAGAGTTGGTGCAAACACCAGCTTTATGATATTATCTTGGCTGATGCAAGTAGGAGAAAAATTATTGCAGATGTGGTCGACAAAAGGAAGTCTTTCTTGCCAGGGAACCCTCCAGAATGGTTCCTAAATCTGGAAGGTCGCACTACTTTTTTCTGTGCACACTTCTCCCGGGCAGCAAGGAGTGAGGGGTCGATGGAAAAAAATCAGAAAGGGTTGTGATCTTGGAATGGCGCACGAACAAGGATACATGTGGAGGTTTCCCCAAAGTCCAACAGCAGATAGCAAGGAAGGAGCGATGTCCACACGTGCCAGGTTGTGTTACAGTCCGCAACGTGAAAGAACACCTTTTATTTCCGCTCCAGCGGTACGAATGTCCGGAACTTCAAACGGAGGTCTCGGACTGAAGCCTCATTACGAACTTGTGTGATTTGGGGTCGACAAATTCCTCCGAGATCTTAAAGAAAGGTATCTTCTTGGTGCTGACCACCAGGCTGAAGTCGTGACGCTTTAAGACAAACACAACACCGTCTTTTAGACCATTGGTTACTGGTTCCTCGCTCACCAACGTCCACTGCTTGGCTAGCCAGCGGTCCTTGTGATACTGGATGGTTGGCCCGGGTCCTAAGTATCGCTCGAGAAAAGCCTGTTGGAGTAAAAGTAAAAAGTTAATATTGGTGGCAAAATCTTCAAGTAGAATATGAACGGGAAATCAGATGACTGCATCTTAAGTAAACCAGTAAGCTCCTATCCTTTCTCTGAGGTCGTCAAGCTGCGTGGTCCCATGCATCTTAAATTACATTTCAATGCTAAAAATTAAAATTAAATCCCCCCCATTACCATTTCTTCTGTAACGCTCGATAAACGTCTATAAGCTCTTATCTTTTCCGAATGTAACAGTCTCTGTTCTTTCATTAAAGGCTTCGGGGTGCGATAGACACATCTGCTCCACACCAGACAAAGACTGCATTGAGACCATTGTTAAAAAATGCATGAGATCCATCAATATTTCATAAGCCAGGCATGCCTACTGCATAATCCGGGGCTCCGGCGAAGCCTGTGCTGTGGACGCCCTCGTTAGAATCCCGGAACTTCCAACAAACCACCACTAGGGGGCGACAACATTCTCTCAATAAAAGAATTGGGTTTGGATTACAACCTCCATCTAAAATAATAAACTTCATAATAATATAGTGCAATGAACAAAAACTTTAAAAGGTCACTACTATAAAAAAAAAAAAAAATACCCAAAAGGTTGTGGTCTGACCTACTCATTAAACCGGCGCTTAACAAGAAAAGGAAATACGAGTGGTTTAAAGTTCACAGAAGAAGGTATGGAAACTGCTGCTGTTACACTGTACATAAACTCTGTTCAGCAACCATTTATTCTATTTAATGGTCTTTCAGTTCCAGTAATATGCCACAATATACACATAGCTCATCGTTTGCCACCCCCCTGTTGTAAGCGAGCAGGGTCAGTATCAATTATACAGGAACCTTCCAGCAAAGTATCAAAACCCGACATCCGATGACCACTAGGATACCATGATCAGATCCATCCGGGTCACCGAGGACTCCGCTCGCACGACCCTATTCCAAACCACCATGATAAATTAAATTAATATTGTGAAAAGGAGAGGAAAAGGCCTTCAGAACTAACCTTGGGCGTCATGTCATGGGTGATGCAGAACTCGAGGTGTTGTAGAATGCTCTCCATGGTGTGGTACGGCTGCTGCTTCGTGGTGCGCAGGTACTTCTGCATGGCCCTTGCCATGGACGCAAAGATGGCCTGAGCCGCTTCTCTCGGGTCCATAATCTCTCGTGGGTTCTTCTGGTCCTCCTCCTGCAGCCGCTTGATATGAGTGAACGCTTCCTCCACGGCTACCACCAGCCTGCATTAGGGGTGAAGATCAGACATTCACAATCAGGAGACATCCTTGGAAGATGGATTTCATGTTTAACATCAATGCGCCTATTCTCCAAAGCCAAGAGACCCTGCAAGCTTCAGCCAATCCGGTGGCAGAGAATGAAATCACCCTTCTGAATCAAACTATTTAATTCCAAAATAAATCCTACATATCAGCTAAACTCCAAAAAGATCCTTGATTTCAATCTGAAAGCCAATGATGTCACCACTTTTTAGCGGATGCACATTTTCATGACATCACGCGAGGCTGCGTATATTGAAGATTAGGTTAATGATGGCATTAAATGATGGAGGGATACAAATACAAACTGGGAAAACCCTTCAGTATCAAAAACACAAAACTTGTTATTAGATCACCACTAATAGCTTTTTTCCAACTATTTAATGTGTTTTAATCAGACTGCGTTTTTTGCCCCGTCTACCCGCACCGATATACTAGGAGTGATTGAAACTGCCACGGTCAGATTACCCCTGATAGGCACCTGTTGACAAATGCGGGCATCCTGAAGAATGCCAAATATAAACGAGAGAGAGTCTTCATTACAGAGAAAAAGAGGCCAGACGTAAAAGGGCAATTATCTGTCAGGGGAAGGATTATTCTTCATGGAAGACGGCAGTCTGCTTGCCAAGTAAACGGCAGGTACCCGCATTACAAAGGTGTTCTCTGATCCAGGGGAGGGCAGAGGAATAGGGGTTTGGGGGTGCAGAAAGGGACTGACTGAACTAAATAGCGACACTCGGCAGGAATGGTAAATGTAATAAGGCAGATAAGACCCATTTGGCCCAGTCTGGTGCTCATGGTCCCGTCTTAGATTCAGGAGCCATATAGCCATTGTTGTAGAAGTCTCAGGACCCCCCCTCTCATGCGCCATTCACGTACCTGGCTTTGCGTTTCCGCACCCTGCGCTCGTGCTCTGCTTCTTCGTAGTAGTACTCGTTGTGGCTGTTATCCCTCCTGCGGGCGGCTGCCGCTATCACTGCCCGGGACTGCCCCGTCGAGTTATTGGTGGAGTTTTCTGAAAGCAAGATAGGAATATTAAGATATGAATAATTCTATTTGATTCTATTAATCGTATTAATGCATTACCCCTAGCGTTAAGACATTGACAGGCAGACGTTATGCCATTCAAGGGATGCCCAGAGAAGTTAAGGCTGCGCCCTTGGTACAAATATAATATAATACATTGTTATATTAAAACAATTTATTATAACATCATATCAAATTTATATAACAGTGTTATGTTGGGTTATAATATAACTAAATTTTATGAAATATAACGTTATGAGGATATATTAAATATAGCCTTATGATATATTAATTATACTAAATATTGTAAGTAGTGTTATATGATATTAAATAGCGTTGATATATTTTATAAATATAGTGTTACACGATCGTATATTAGTGTTATACGATCGTATAGTAAATATATTGTTGTACGATATTAAATATATGAACACCATATACTGCTTTGGTGTTATATATATATATATATATATATATATATATAAATTAGATACAGTATAGGTCCTGCTTAACTATTAGCGGTAAAGGCTTCTGAGTTATAAACCCGAACGCCAGGTTTTATTCTGCCAGGATTTGGTAGTCAGGGGGTTAATAAATTAATTTAAAGGCAGCCTGCAGCTTCTTGCGGGTCTTTTCAAGTCGGGAGTATCCTAAGGAGGTCCCGGTTCAAGTCTCAGCAGAGCTTTGAAGTCTCAGCTCTTCGTGTTTTTATATTCTGTTCACATTGCCCTAAAGGGGCAGGTAGATTTCAGAGGTGGCTTCATTACTTTTTTTTTTTATGTTTACCCCAGCAGTTCTCTTTTGTGCAATCAGAAGGAATACATTTTATAGTTTTACCAACACGTAGACAATTCTTGGAGTCAGAGGGACATCGCTGCAAACTGATGGATTTGCACTGCATGATCACAATAAGTATTGCTATAGAGTGGTGGAAATGGCCACCTCTAGTAGAAGCTCTACTTTATTAAAGGGCTGATAAGGAATCCTACATCACGTCCCTTCTGCACTTGTGCCACTAGGACAAGTAGCCCATTGATGCGACTATGACAATGTTTACAGGCAGCCAGACAGGGTGCACTTTATACACAGGGAGTGAAGGGGCAGAAGAGCGGGACCGGGCAGAAGAGCGGGACCTCACCCTCTCCAAGGGAGTAGACCTTGAAGCCAGACATTTTCTTGGACAGGATGGATTTTGGCAGGTTCAGGAGAGCAGGGTTGTAGACAGGGAAGTCGTGATAATAGTTTTCCAAAATCCATACGGCAACTCGCTGGATACTGTGAGGGGAAAACAGACAGGGTAGGACAAGGTATACGGAATATACATTTGTGGCCAGAGGGAAGAAACAGCAGGTGACACAAGGATATAAACAAGAGGAAAGCAAACAAAATATAAAATAGGGATTAAAGCTATGGCAACAGAGACTGGGTGGATTTGCAGATGTCCAATTTACCTTCAAGGTCACATCGATAAAAGGCCACCTTTACAGATTTATTTTCCTATTGTTAGCGGATGGAAAACTGAGTTTATTTGAACATTAAAAAAGTGGTTTTATAACACCCTTTCTTGCTATTAATGAACATTCAACCATCCTAAAAGCCTTGCCTTAGAGCCTTCTTGGCCACCAAATTCAGCCGTGGACCCCGCAGCACCCCGTGTCCGAGACAAGCAAGGAAGGCTGTTTTATTATAGTGCAGATTAGATTAAAAATCTAAAAGCATTCATCAGAACCCATTCCAAATCTTAGACATTTCAGTAAGATTATTTAACACTTAAAAAGGTACAAGGGGCCCATATAAAACAGGTTCAAGGCCGGGGGGGTTACTTAGCGGTAATCAGTTGGAAAGAGGAAACCTCTTCTTACTTCTAGAGTCCAATTCTCAAAACTACGAGGCCCAACGAAACACAACTCACAAAAAGCCTGATGGATCGTTACATGATTTTAATACAGATCAGCACTTATAGTTATATGGCTGGTGGCTCTTCTGTTCTCCAAACTCTTACCAACCGCTGTTCATTTTCTGCATTTTAAGAGGATACGTTGGGGTAAAACAGCTATCTGCTTCCCTTACCTTAGGTGGCCGATGTTGTAGAATCTGCTGGCCCCGTCGGTTGACCTCACTACCTTGATGGTAAATTGAGGCTGGAGCTGCCTTAGCTCCAGAAGCACCACAGCCAAGTAGTGGACAAAAAGCAGGGCGTCCACCAGCGAGACGGCGTACTGTACGATCCCCTGGTAATTCCGTTCCCTGGTGTGCAGAATGCGGACTCCGTAAAAAAGCCAGTAAGATACGATGAGCAAAAATATCAGCACCATCAGCAGGGCTCGGAAGACGAACACCCTCGGGAAGAAGGCTTTAGGGCGACGGAAGAAGAGAGCCCAGCTTCCCAGTAGAAGGATGAGAAGTTTGAAGGCCACGGAGATGAAGAGACCCTCGCAGGCCGTCCCACAAGTTTCGAGATCCGGCCACATTATCTGAGGCAGCAACATAAAGGCAATGGGTGTCAGGAAGGAGAGGAGAGCCAACGCTCCCCCAATGACAACCCCAAGATGCCGTGAGCAGTCCAACTTGGCACTGTCCTCCATGTCCTTTGTAATACGCGTGATATCATCGTGGGAGATGCTGTGCTCGGACGTACCGGTGACAACAGTGGTAGTTTCCCCCCAGTTATCGTCCTGGAAACCCAAAACACATAATAAAAATTAAAAACACCCCTTAATATTAATGATTCTGTTTAAAAACCAAGATTAGTCTATGTTTTCATGGTGTAGAGGTAACTCTTGATCTATGCTTCTATCCATACAGTTGCTCGTTGGCTTTATACAGATGCTGACCAAGCACTAGGGACTGGTTTTGGGGATTGGTTTATTTGAAATGTTCAGAGAAATACCAGGTTTTTACTAGTAATACATAAGCAATTAAATAAGGACAGGTATTATTTCATCACCTAAAACTAGTGTGTGAAATGTTCTAGAACTGTCTGTGTAACCTGTGTCATTATAAATGATGTATATATATTTTATAATAAAAAGCCTCACACACACACATTTTACAAGGATCCTCTTTTTCCCCCCCAGATCTTCCTATCAGAAGATGTCAATCGTGAGCCGGTAGAAAGACGTTTTCGGAGACCTTGTCTACGTCTAAGGTAATTAACACTTACTCTGCTGTAATCC
>VKOC01029735.1:0-10356 GCA_009364415.1 Spea multiplicata
GTCAGCCAGCAAAGCCGCGGCAGCCCTATCAGGATACCTAGTCAG
This sequence comes from Spea multiplicata, assembly GCA_009364415.1. Lineage (NCBI taxonomy): Eukaryota > Metazoa > Chordata > Amphibia > Anura > Pelobatidae > Spea > Spea multiplicata. Next base: position 46 of record VKOC01029735.1, read on the forward strand.
CCAGGGCATCATCATCTCCAGCCGTATGGGAGTCTCCCCTCTTGGAACCCCAGCAGGCTTACCCCCTTTTTGACGCTTGGAACACTTAGACAGCAGGTGGGACCCATTGCAATTGGAACACTCGTGCTTGAAGCGGCAGACGGAGCCCCACTTGCACTGCCCCTCTTCATACTTCCAACAATAACCTTTCTGCAGCCCAGCCGACGACCCCGAGGCAGCTGAGGCGCCGGCTGATCCAGGAAAGGGCTGAGAATGAGGACGACCTGGAGCCATAACGCGCAACCACAACGCAATGTCCTTATGATCCCAGCGAAGCCCAGGCCGACAAGCCATCCGCTGACGAAATTGTTCGTCATAACGGAGCCACGACTGCCCCCCAAAGGTACGATACGCTTCCCCAATACTGTCCAGATAACAAAAGAGACCTGAACAATGTTCAGGAGCCTTCTGACCAATAACGCTCGCCAGGATAGCATACGCCTGAAGCCAATTAGCAAACGTACGGGGAATAAGCCGATACCTCCTCTTCTCCTCATCCTCCTTTTTAGTAAGTTCCCCTTTAGAGGGCCGATCCAAGTTAAATTTTTCCAAAGGGAGAAGGGAGAAAATCTCCACGTATTCCCCTTTCCAGATCTTCTCCCGAACCTCTTGCTTAAGATGAGTACCTAAAGGGGCCTCAAAGCACACATACACCTCGCCCCTCGCGGCATCCCCCAAACGTACCGGATCAACCTCAGCAGAAACAGCCGCAGGAGGCGCAGCCACCGCCGAAGAAACTACCGTAGACTCAGAGGAACCCGTAGCTACCGGCGCACCCGTGACAGTAGGAACAGAAACCGCCCGCGGGGGCCCACCCAGCATTGCCCCAGGAAATAGAGACGGGCCACCTGGCGCCGAGACCGCGGGCTGATACGACCCCCACGCCCCCGCTGGAGCAGCCTCAGAAACCTGGCGCCTGCACTTATCCAGCAATTCCCCAAAACCCGCCAACAGCTGCGACAGAACCGGGGCAGAATCCTGAAACCCACCAGGAGCACCCCCAGTGGCCCCAAAAGAAACCCCAGCACCCCCAACAGACTGCAGAGAACAAGGAATAGAAGAAAAAAGGGGGGGGGAAACATGCTCACCTGCGGCCGGAGTGCCGTGCAAGGTAGGCGCAACAGGCGTAGCCTCAGAAACGGGCGCAGGGGAGGAACTCTGTCGTAATAGAGCAGGTGTACCCATAACATCAAAAGCCTCAGCTCTCAAAAGAGAAGTTGAGCGTTCCGCCACTAGATGGCGATCACACGACCTCGCGCGCGTCAAGGAGGATGCAGCGAGTGAAGGAAGTGCCTGTCTGGAGCTGGAAACCACGCTCCCGGCGACGGCAGACCCAGACGACGACGATGGCGCCCGGGCGCTCACCACCGGGCGGGACTTCGATCACCTCGCCGGACGGAAGGACAGCAGCCGGACCTCTCCTCCCCGCGACCGAACAGCAGGGTCAGCAAACCGGCCTCCGGAACCACCGCTAGCCGCACCAGAACCTCTTGGATCGCCTGTCGTCAATCAGAAACGGAGCTCCTGGACCGCTCCAAAGGATCCGGACACGAGCAGGTGAGTGCCGTGCACGTTAGAACGCCGCAGACCTACGTAGCCCTTGGGTCCTCCTCTTCGCCTAGGTTGCCCGGCGGGGCGCCAGCCGGGAACAGACGCACGCCCCCCTCTGCACCGGGCTCGGGACTGAGACGCACAGGCGGCCTGGAGACACGCGGACGGGCCAGAGAGACACCAGCCAGCGGGTCAGCAGCAGCAGGATCAACTCGACCAGGAGCCTCAGCCAGGATACCGGAGAGGCACTCCCGGAGCCACTCATCGCTGGAACCCCCGGATAGGGACCGCAGGTCCTGAAGCAAGGCGTCCATGCTGGGAACAGCCGTTGCACTAACAGGGAAGCAAAATAAACAGGTAAAACAGGAATGGAAATAGGAAATGCAAAGCTTTCCAGGTCAATTGAAAAAGTGACCTAAATGGGGTGGGCTCCCATATATATAGTGACCCCCACCCCTAAGCACATTAGGATGATGCACACCTATCATTGTCAGCTCAGGGCCGTCAATCAACATAGACTGACAGCCCCCTGAGCTGACTCAGCAGATTTTTGTGAAAAACAGGAAAACGGGAGGGGGAGAGGGCTGCCTGACGCCCCCTCAGTCATGCGCCCTTCTTGCTCCATGCTCTCGCCTGGGGCTTTCTGTGTTGGCCTAAACACCATAAACCAATAAACATAAATACACAATAAACCACACAATAAATACTACCCCGTCCTTGCCGGCCGCTCACCCATGTACAATCCAGACCACAGGTACTCACCTCCCCCCTCATCCAAACAAAAATGACAGCTAACTTCCGCTGTCCCACAACCAAGGCTAACCATCAGCCGACCATAAGATCGGTGGATACTTCCAAAAAAACCACCAGAGGTCAGGGGAGGATTGAGCCTTCCATCACACCAGCATCCAAACTCCATCACTTACTAAAACCAGACCGGCAAGGACACACAAACCGCCAGCTGTGACAAAAAAAGAAAGTTAATACATGAAATTAGGGAGAGAGGGTGGGAAGCAGGTAAGTCTGTTGGCCGTCTCTGAAAGTACGACAGTGGCCCAGAGGGCACCCTTTATCCCCTAGGGACTCCCGCCCGTACATTTACATACCCCAATCAAAAACATACATGCCCCAAGCATGCACTCACCCACACACATACATGCTACCTGTCCATTTAGCTACGCTGATTCCCAGGGGCCTCGTCATTTATATAATTCGTCTAGACACAGTAATGTCAGTGAGCAATCGTGATAAAGTTTTTCATATGTAACGGCCAATAATAACCATATAGCCTTTATTTTAAAACTCCTTGAAATGGTACAGGTCCAATAATCCATCATTATGCAATAGGATCATCATGGACAGTCAACAGCTGGGCGTTCCAAAAGTATGCTACATAGTACAGTCCAAAAGTTATTAAAGACAAGGCAGGTCTGTAATAATCCTTCCTTTCTTATTTGTTTATATTGTACCTGATAACAAAATCTGTTCAAGGGCAGGTTTGCTCGCTGTCCTTGTCTCTCAGCAATCTGACAAACTTTTCAGTATTAAGCATGTGCTTAAACGGTCAAACTATTGTAGTGTGTGTACTCCTTACTGCCTTTTTCTCTTGCAGCTGGGTTTAATTATAATGGAAGCCCATTGGACAGACTTGGGTACGCTTGGTGAAGTCACAATTTTTATTTAAAAATAATGGTATTGCTTTTAAACTGTGTGAGTCACAGTGCTAGCCAGTGATGTATTTATGAAGGTCAATCTACCCATAATAAAATGGTCATGGGCTATGGTGCCAGCAGACTCTATAGTACAGGGGCGTCCAACCTGCGGCCCTCCAGCTGTTGCAGGACTACATCTCCCATAATGCTCTTTCAGCTAAGGGGCTGGCTGAGGAGGATGGGAGATGTAGTCCTTTTGGATGCCCCTGCTATAGTACATTAAAGGGGGGTATAAAATAGTAATTTTAATGTTATTGTCCATATGATATATAATCAAATTTAATGTTTAAGACATACTGGTGAGAAGAAGAAAAGGACCTAGATCTAGCAAGCTTACAGTTTATTACAGAGCCACCTTTTTCACTTAGTTTTTGGCTCATTCATTTTTACCTTTTTGGTTCACAGGGCACTTTTTATTTGAAAACAAAACTTGTTGCCCAAAAATAAGTCACTCTCTCTGTGCCCCCTGCCCTCTCTTCCAGTCCTCTCTGTGCCTCCTGCACTCCCTCTAGTTTTCTTTGTGCCCTCTGCCCTTATCCACCAGTCCTCTACGCCATACCCCACAGACTTCTTTGCCCTCCTTGTCCTGCCTGTGCCTTCGCCCTCTCCCCCTGTCTCGTACCTTCCCCCCACTTGCTCACTCATCTTTTCTAGCCGTTGTCTGGTCTCCTCTGATCTCTTGCACAGCTGCACAGAATATACTGACAGAAAAGGTGGGAGGTGGCGCTAGAGAAGGAATCAGTGTGTAAGAGAGGGTGAAGCTGCAGAGAAGAAAGTGACAGGAGAGAGGGAAGGGAGAGCATGCATGTTGTGAATGCAGTGACTTCAACAGAAGTTGCCCTAAATTATAATATAATACTGGCTTTCCTTACAGGCATTGAAATGGTTCATTGTCATTTGTATATTAAAACATTCTGTTTCTGTTAGCCTTTATAAGATTTACTTGTATGATAACATTGTTGTTCCTGTGTCCATAAAGCATATGGAAAGTTGTGCCTACATGGTGGAATCTTTTTGTAGAGGAAAAATGTTTTATGTGCGGTAAAGGCTCAAACATTAATCAGTATTCTTGTCTTAGAATCATGCTTAAATGCCTTCACTGTGTTACAGCCTCAGTCTATACCACTTATGCTGGAATGCTGTTCCATGTATCCACCACCCTCTCAGTAAGGTAAATCTTCCTCATATTGAGTAAAGTTTTCTTACATTAAATAAAAGTAAAAATCTTGGGGGATTCAGTGGACCCGAAGCTTCTAGTTTTTAAATTTTAGTCCGCATGCTATGGGAGCAGCACAAGATTTCACAAAAATAACAAACAGTTCTTGGAAAAGAAAACTAATGTTATCTCACTCAGTTCATTTAAAATATAATAGAATCCTTGATTGACGTGAAGCTGTAATGACCGTAGACCTGTGCATTTGAATTTGTAAAAATTAAAATTTTAATGAAATTTTCCAATTGTGTCAATTTGTAAAAAGAGACCCGAACAAAACAAAACAGAGAGCTCAGAATTTGTGTTTGCTTTTTATTGTCTTGTTTTTTTTCCACTTACTCATGCTCTCATTCACACTGAATCTCAGTGTCTCCCTACCTTCTTCGGCAACCCTTTCTGGCTCCTTTCTCGCAGTTCCACTTCTCCTCTTGCCTCTTCTTGTTCTTCTTTCTTCTGTCTTTTTTCTTCATCCACTTTCCCCGTACCTTGTTTCTTTGCCTGCTTCTCCATAAACCAAGCCTCCGGGAGCACTTCCGTTTCAATTTTGCAGAGGTACTCAGAGAGGTCAGAATAATGCAGACAAATAGAGGGGTACAGAAATTTCACTGTTTGTTAATTTTGGTGAATCTTGTGCGCAGAGTAATATTTCTATTCATATTAAGGGAAAAATTATTTTAGTGAAATTATTTAGTGAAAGGGTGGTGGATATGGAGAACTGATGTAGATTTTTAATTTCCTTTTCATCTCTGTATTATAAGTTGGTGTTTTGGTAGAGTTTTTTAAAGATACTCTTAAAAGTATAGTTTTAAAGTGATCTTCAGTATAGATACATCTGGCATTGCAATGGTTATGTATATATTTATTTTGCTGTATGTAACCTCTTGCATCCTGGCTTTGATTGTTTTCTTGGTTTTCTTTGCTAATACTTGTTAGATTTATTGGACTCATGAATGCTTAACAGGTGTACCCACTTTGAACCTTAACCAGAATTTCAATCACAGCTTCATTAAGTCTGTCTGACCCTAATCAAAAGTATAATCTTCTAATTAACTGTCAACAGAAAATGTGTGAGAGGAAGGGGTAAGAGGTACAGCAGACACATCTAAACAAAATGTCTGAGGTTTTACCATTTGTTTCCATTTGTTTTGTTGGGGGCCCTTCTTGTTATTGTGATTCATATGAAGCACAACATTGGCAAATTTCATAAAAAAATACATTATGTATGAATCCGAATGCACAAGTCTAATAATCAATAGGATGTTTTATAGTAATTATGTTAGCTAGACACTGTCCTGGTCACACCAGGTATCTCTTGCAGGATTTGAATCTGTGACCATAGATTTGCTTAAATTTCATAGAGCCCAGACCAAGAAGAATTTGCTCAGACCTGGAGTGATGGAGTGTGGTAAGCGGCAGCATTGCAGCAGCTGTGCTTGCCCCTGTCTATGACCTACCAATTATGAGTTTCATTGATTTTTTGGCTAGCAACCTCCTGCCATCTACCAGTTTATTATGTGAGCATTGTTAACACCTCACATGTGCTGCTTCTGTTTAATTCATTGGTCCTATATAAACCCTCTACTTTTTTTGTCCCAGTTCTTAACAATTGTTACACCATATTTCATATACAATGTTCCCAGCTTCATTTCTGGTAATCAGAGGGCTTGTGTTCCTTTTGTTGCCCATTCATTTTGGGCCCTATTTTATTTACCTGAAGGGCTTGCAACATACAGCCATGGGGGCAAATCTGACCAATTGTCACAGTAATAAAGCATTACCTGCCCAAATCAGTCATCTTTAAAACACATTTACAGTAAAATGCATACAACTCCTAACAAGCAGTATAGAAAGGATCCAGTCATCATTTAAAGGGTTCCTGAAGACCCGTTTACTCTAAATACTCTTGTGGTTATATGTGGAATCCCCACAGAAAAAAATATTAAAAATTAATAGAGAAACTATTTTCATAGCGGTGTAAAATATTTAACTAAAACCAACCCAGGAGACAATCGCCTCAACTGCCTTCCTACTAGCCTTTCCCCACAACTAGGCCCCAGCTCCCACCACAGCATTGCTTGTATATATCATGGAGTTCTATAATGTGAAGATAACAAAATGTACTGTACTAGCATACATCTTGGGATAGAAAATATAATTTATGGGGACACAAAGTGTAACAATTTTAAAACAAAATGCTCCTGAGGCAAAGTTAAGTCAAAGGTTTTGCTTGGCTCTAACAACCAAAGGACAAGCAAAAGAGGGATGGAAGATGTAAAATGCAGAATCAATTTCCACAACCGAATCTGTTTGTTTACCATCCTAACCCTGCTTAGTCATAAATCGTATTGGAAAGCTTGATGTGATAAACCCACAACTACCGCCAAGTGTAGGCTTTTTATTCACATTAACGAGGAGTTAATCTATGCCATACTTATGTCCCAGGCTAGTTTTTTGGCCTGTGCTACAAAACTAGTAAGCTTACAACGTCACTTGTTTTCTGTATCTTTATTTTTCTTTAATATGCCTATTTTTATTTATGTAATGTGCTTGTCTGAGCATACAGAGCTGTCAAAGCATATGAAGTGGTGGTACACCCACGTATATACAGTATCATTATTTGGCTCATGCTGCCCTCTGCTGTTTCATTGTGTAATAGTCCTAAAATCATATTCCAATGGCTTATTCCATACTTATTCTATAAAATGTATTCCATGAGTTATAGAATTCTGTTTTATTTCCTGTTTGCAAAAAAATGATATGTAAGTGTGAGCCATTGGCTATATCCAGATTAAACAACATCTATTTTTTTCAGGAAACATGATTAGATCTATTAGTAAATGACCTATGTGAATAAAAATAAAAGTGTAAATGTCATATTTCAACAAAAAAATACCTGTGCTTTGGAAAAAATATTTTTCTTACAAACACTTTGATATGGGCAATATAGTGTGTTTGTGCTTCAAAGGTGTGACAATTATTGGAGTCCGAGAGGCTAGAAAAACATATACCTGCTCTGGTTCTATTAACATGACAGAAACAATTTGTAGCTTGCGTGACTACTGAAAGTCCTTGATTACTGAACAGAAATGCGAATACTACTTTGGTAGGTATACTGTAAAATGTTGGAGAAACTTGCCAGGGCTTGCCGGTATTAACTGTAATTCATCCAAAATTTACAGTTTAGTGGACTTTTATTTATAGAGTTTCAGTTTGTTCTTGAAAATAGAGGAAACTCATAAGAACTAATATAGTCTGAAAAGTGATCTTTTCACTAAAAGGCAGGGGCCTGCCCTTGGGGTCCAAAAGTCTTCACAAATGCAGGCCCTAAAAAGCAGACAGAGCAATGCAAGAATAATATAGACTGATTTGTGGAGAAAGAGGTGCAAAAATGCTTCTCTTTCTCTGAGAATCTGACTTCACTATTCTCACCTCTTGGAGCACTTCCACTGAAAGGCAGAGCCACAGGAACAGCCTCTTCCCCATTCCTTCATTTGTATGAGAAGGGAGACATTGAGAGAGAGCATAAGCGAATATGACAGTATTTTGTTGGGTGTCCCTTTTTGTTTTCAGAAATTCGTATTGAGAAAAAATGACAAATTTAATTAAAATCTGTATGAATACAAATGGACATTTCTAACATATTGCTTTTTAATTGTATATTCCAAATGGGAAAAGATAAAATTACTGTGGGAGAAATACATATTAAATGCTCTTGTCCTCACATTTGTCGTTGAGGGCTTAAGGATACATCTGCGTTGTTAATATTTTAAATGGACTAGTGGGAATACTAGATGGGCCGAATGGTTCTTTTATTCCACAAAGTTGTTTCTCTGCAGATCATCTTCATTTGAAGGTTTTTCCCCTATGTACCAGTAGATGGCAACCTTGAAACTCAGAAGAACTTGGGATTTACAAAATGGCAATATAAGCAAAGTGCATCACATCGACCTGTTATAAACCTTCTTTGTTAGTGAAAGTAAAATAGTAACAAACATGACAGAGGAAAAAAGCAAAAGTGCATTTTAAATTAGAGCAAAATATATGTTAACTAGTTTAATAATACACATTACTGCCTAATGCTTTGTTACTGTACATAATGCTCTTCTACAGTTTTATTTTGAAACATTAATGTATTTTTCATGGCTCATATAGCAGTAATCCGATCATCTGCCATAGTACCAGACGAGCTCCTAAAAATAGAAGCAACATGGTAATCTGTCTGGATTAGAAAATTCAATGACTACTCGGCAACAAATCAAAGGAACAGTTTTAAGCTTTTTAAATAACATTAGCGAAGAAATATAAAATGGCAAAAATTGTGTATTTTGGAGAGTAAATTTGTTAAATACAATATTATATTGTATATGACATCTTGACATCTTGCAAATAAAAATGAAGCATTATTGAAGACCGTGAGTGCTGGCTTCACTACTTTTAGATTATTATTACTTTGCTATCAGCCAAGTACCGGGCACCATGTTTTTTTGAATTAGGAATCTAGTATTTGTCACCTTAATTATGTTTAGGTAGGAGTGCAGGGCTATTTGTGTTATTAATATAAAAAGTCTACACACCCCTGTTGAAATGCCAGGTTCTTGTGATGTTGAGTGTGCACACCCTCTTATAAATGGGGCTGTGGCTGTGTTCAGAATTAACTCATGTTAAATAGAAGTCATTACACACCTGCCAGCATTTAAAGTGACTCTGATTAAACACAAATAAAGTTCAGCTGTTCTAGTAGGATTTACCTGACATTTGCTTAGTTGAATCTCAGAGCAAAAGCCATGGTCCGCAGAGAGCTTCCAAAGCATCAGAGAGGTCTCATTGTTGAAAGATATCAGTCAGGAGAAGGGTACAAAAGAATTTCCAAAGCATTAAATATACCATGGAACACAGTGAAGACAGTTATCAAGTGGAGACATTACCAAGAACTGGACGTCCCTCCAAAATTGATAAAAAGACGAGCAGAAAACTGGTCATGGAGGCTTACAAGAGGTCTACTGCAACATTAAAGGAACTGCAAGAATTTCTGACAAGTACTGGCTGTGTGCTACATGTGACAACAATCTCCCGTATCTTCAATGAATGGGCTATGGGTAGGGTGGCAAGACGGAAGCCTTTACTTACAAAGAAAAACATCCAAGCCCGGCTGAAGTTTGCAAAAACAAACATCAAGTCCCCCAAAAGTACGTAGGAAGATGTGTTATGGTCTGCTGAAACCAAGGTTGAACGGTTAGGCCATAATTCCAAAAAGTATGTTTGCTGTAAAAACAACACTGCACATCACACAAAGAAGACCATACCCACAGTGAAGCATGATGGTGGCAGCATCATGCTTTGGGGCTATTTTCAACTGGAACCGGGGCCTTAGTCAGGGTGGAGGGAATTATGAACAGTTCCAAATACCAGGCAATTTAGGCACAAAACCTTCAGGCGTCCATTAGGAAGCTGAAGAAGAAGTTCACAACAACGAATGAAAGCACACATCCAAATCCACAAAAGCATGGCTTCACCAGAAGAATATTAATGTTTTGGAATGGCCCAGCCAGTGCCCAGACCTGAATCCAATTACACATGTGTGGGGTGATCTGAAGAGGGCTGTGCACAGGAGATGTTTTTCGCAATCTGACAGATTTGGAGCGCTTTTGCCAAGAAGAGTGGGCAAATATTGCCCCGTCAAGATGTGCCATGCTAATAGACTCCCACCCAAAAAGACTGATTGGTGTAATACAATCAAAAGGTGCTTCAACAAAGTATTTGTTTAAGGGTGTGCACACTTATGCAACCAGGTTATTG
>VKOC01029736.1:0-11595 GCA_009364415.1 Spea multiplicata
CTCCTCGCCTCGCCTGGAACCATAGAGGAAGCCTCCTCGCCTCGCCTGGAACCATAGAGGAGCCTCCTCGCCTCGCCTGGAACCATAGACGGGCCTCCTCACCTGGAACCATAGAGGAGCCTCCTCGCCTCGCCTGGAACCATAGAGGGGCCTCCTCGCCTCGCCTGAAACCATAGAGGGGCCTCCTCGCCTTGCCTGGAACCATAGAGGAGCCTCCTCCCTACTTCTGGCCGGCAGAATCGTGTGAAGTTAAACACAACGGATGTCACTAATTATACGTGTCCCATTATTCATTATCTCACGCCTATTCCACGGAAATCACGGCTCATCCTAAAAACACACGTGCATCAGAGAGACCGAGCTCTGCACATGCACACGCCACACGCTCTGCAGCCATTATTATTTCCAACAAACCATTAACGCAAAATCGGGTCCTGCCACATCGGTCCCAGAGAAAAGACCGTTTAACGACGTTAGTGACCGATCCTCATAGAGTTAGAGGCTTTCCAGACCTCAGCCGGCTCTTCTTCAGATCTACATTGGGATTAAATCTGTAAAAGGGACCTCTGAGGTCTTACATCTCACGCCGGTCATGAGGTCACAGGTGGCTTCGGACCGATGAATGACGACATAAATAGCCCTGCAGGTTTACTTTTCCCGTTCAGCCAAGCATAAATTAGCCAAATACCTCTGAGAGAGAAATAGCCGGAGGGGCCCGGAGGGGCCGTGGTGGGGGCCGGAGGGGCCGGGGGGCGGCCCTTTCCCGCAGCCGAGTCGGGAGCACAAGCATTGTGAAGCTTTTATTAAAGGAACACAAAAGATGCCACTGGGCAGGGCACAAATCACACGTTTACCCCGGCCTGACCCTCGCTGCTGAATAAAACAAATAAAAGGACGATGGCTTCCATGTTGGGAGTCAGAGAAGTGTTAGCTCTGCAGGCGAGTCGCTGTGCATGCGCAGCCCCCGCAGAGTTCATGTGCATTAAGGGGCTGGAAACTCGCATCAGATGCGATTCAAACCTGATTTCAGAATGTGCTTCAGAACGAGCCCACCTGCGGTGGCAGGAAGGAGGGGGGCGGGCTCAGGGGGGTATGTGGGAGACCTAAATAAGTCATTTATCTCTGACGTTGGGATGTGGGAGGGAGAGGCAGCCGCAGACAATGGGGCGCGGGGACAGGTGAGAAGGAGAATGAGAAGCAGGGATTAAGGGGTGACAGAAAGCAGTGAGAGGAGTAATGGGAGGGGCAGAATGGGGAGGAATAAGGGAGAAAGCAGAGAGACAGAGAGAGGAGAGAGCGGCAAGAAATATGAAAGAGAAGAAAGAGAGAGGGAGAACAACGTGAGAAGTCTGAAAGAGAGCTGGTGGGGGGAGAGGGTAGGTAGAGAATGGGGCATCCCCAACATGCACAACCCCAACTGTTCCAATATGTACAACCGCAACTATCAGAGCCCCTCTACACACATCACCAACTGTCAGAGCCCCTCTACACACATCCCCAACTGTCAGAGCCCCTCTACACACATCCCCAACTGTCATACCCCCTCTATGCACATCCCCAACTGTCGGAGCCTCTCTGCGCGCAGCCCTAACTGTCAGAGCTCCAATACGCACAACAGGTTGGAGCCCCTCTAACCACATCCCCATTTGTCGGAGCACCAGTGTGCACAACCTCAACTGTCAGAGCCCCTCCACGCACAGTGCCCGCTGTCAGAGCCCCTCCACGCACAGTGCCCGCTGTCAGAGCCCCTGCCTCAAGCACAGTGCCCGCTGTTCAGAGCCGTCCCCCTCCCACGCACCAGTGCCCATGTCAGAAACCCCCCATGCAACAGTCCCCGCTGTCAGAGCCCCTTTCTCCACACACAGTGCCCCACTAGTCAGAAGGCCCCCTTCCACGCCACGTCCCCACTGTCAGAGCCCCTCCAGTGCACAGTGCCCCGCTGTCAGTAGCCCCCTCCAGCGCACATGGCCTATCGCACTGTCAGAAACCTCCCCCATGCACAGTCCCCGCTGTGTCCAGCCCCCTCCACACACAGTGCCCACGTGTCAGGAGCCCCTGCCACACACAGTGCCCGCTGTCAGAGCCCCCTCCACGCAAGCAGTCCCACTGTCAGAGGCCCCTCCACGCAGCAGTGCGCTGTAGAAGCCCCCTTCCTAACCACGGCACAGTCCTGCTGTCAGAGCCGCCTCCAGCGCACAGGTCCCACTGTCAGAGCCCCTCCACGCGCAGTCCCCACTGTCAGAGCCCCTCCACGCACAGTCCCCACTGTCAGAGTCCCTCCACCCGCAGTCCCCACAGATCGCACTCCCGGAGCTCTCTCTGCCCTACCTGGTGTAGTTCTGTACGGAGTTCACTCACTGCCCGGCTTCCCGATCCCCACTCATTCCAGCACTGGCTCGGTAACACTCACTGTAACTATTAAAGGGCTGGGAGGAACGAGTCCCCGTCACGTCTCCTCCGCCAGCAGCCGTCCCTGCCAAGGGCCACACCCCGCCCAGGTGAGTGAGGCAGGTACAGCACCGAGCACATCTCAGGCGCACTCTGGATACAAGCCCTGACCATGTCCTAACATACAGTCCTCTGATAACCCATGCCTCAGCCAGGGCAGCTTCTGCTGGGCGGCAGATCCAGTAACCGGGTTTATTACAGAACCCAACATCTCCAGCGGTACTGAAAACACAGAATCAGTGAGCTTTAATTCTTTATTCTCAGATATTCAGAGGTTATGACATCACCAATCAGTGACCGGCCCCTGTATAATGTACTAGAAAATCAGTGACCGGCCCCTGTATATGTATAGATAAAGTGCAGTGACGCGGGCCCGCTGTATAATGTATGATAAATCAGTGACCGCCCTGCTATAATTGTATAGATTAAATCAGTGCCGCCGCCCTTGTATAATGTATGAGATAGATCGTGGACGCGGCCCCTGGTATAAATGTATAGGATATAATCAGTGACCGGCTTCCTGATATAATGTATAGATAAATCAGTGACCGCCCTGTTAAATAAGTATAGATGAAAGTCAGGTGACCGCCCCTGTATAGATGTAGATAGATTAATGCAGTGACCGGCCCCCTGTATATGTATGATAAAATAGCGCGCGCCGCTGTATAGGATGGTTAGTAGTTAGGGCATCGTGACGGCCCGGGCTGTATAATGTATACGTATAAATCAGAGCGACGGCAGCCGGCGCCCGTGCTGATAATGTATAAGATAAATCGGGAGCGCGAGCGGCCTCTGTATAATGTATAGATAAATCAATGACCGGCCCCTGTATAATGTATAGATAAATCAATGACCGGCCCCTGTATAATATGGGATATGAAGGGGGTAACAGGGGGTCGCGGGGTTAGGAAGGTTGAGAACCTCTGATCTAAGATGCCTGATGTCCCGAGTACCGCGCAGGCACGGCTGAGAGGGGCGCGGGGTCCTGAGAGTCATTCAGACGCCCGCAATGTCCCTCTATAATAGAGTATCCCCTGCATGTGACCTGTCTACTCAGGGGCTGCTAGATAAGTGGAACAGCCTCCCAGCAGAGGTGGTAGAGGGTAATACAGTGAGGGTGTTAAACATGCATGTGATAGACATACGGCTCCTGAATCTAAGACGAGACCAACGACTGATTATGGTTTGAGTCGTTACGGCCGGGGGCCAGATGGGGCCGATATGCCAGCCGGGTCTTGGTTTCCTTTTATAACAGGACTGTTACAATAATCAGGGTGCACTAGGTAGGTATTTATTAAGAAAGGGGGTCCCGGCAGAGCTTACAGTCTAAGTAACAACACTGCCGCCACCTCTGTGTGCAGCACATGCCGCTCGCGGGTCCGTGTCACATATAACACGCGTGTCATACATTCCTTAAACACGCCAGGCAGCCAAGAAACCCCCGAATACAACACGGGACACTAAATGGTTAAAGTTACAGGGCGGTGCAGATAACTAGTACTGTCCCAAGAGCTTACAGTCCAAAACACTGATTATGGCTAGTACTTATAACGGGGGCCGTCACTGATTGTTAGTTCTATAGCAGTTATACAGGGGGGCGCGGTCGCTGATTTATTATAAGCATTTAGACAGGGGGCCGGCTCGCTGATTTATCTTATACATTATGACAGGGCGGCCGGTGCACTGATTGTATCTATGTGACATTATCACAGGGGCCGGGGCACTGATTTTATCTATAACATTATACAGGGGCGAGGGGCACTGATCTTCTCTATAACATTATACAGGGGGCCGGTCGCCTGATTTAATCTCATACATCTATACCGGGGGCGGGGGCACTGATTTATCTATACATTATATCAGGGGCGCGCGGTCACTGATCTTATCTATACACTTATCAGGGGCCGGGGCACTGATTTATCTATACATTATACAGGGGCGGGCAGCTGATTTATCCATACATTATTACAGGGGGGCCGGTCAGCTGATTTTCTTAATACATTTATCAGGGGCCGGTCACTGATTTATCTATAACATTTATACAGGGTCGGTACTGATTTATTATACATTATATCAGGGGGCCGGCTAGCTGATTTACTATACATTATACAGGGGCCGGCTAGCTGAATTATCTATACGTTGTTTGTGACGTGCGCCCAGTGGCGGATCCGGGTAGCTTGTTACTACCTTGTTGACTTCGGCCCCTAATCCCCCCAGTCTGACCGGAGCGATCGGCGACGGTCCTGCTTTTCCGGTTGGTTCCCCCGGGCCTGTCCTGCGCTGACCGGCAGCACAGAAGGGGTTAATGGCCCCGCAGGCACCGAGCCCTGGAATTTGCCGCAGGGGTTAGGAGGGGCATTAACTCCCGGCTGTGTTTGTGTAAAAACCTGTCTGAAAAGGGAGGTTTCCATAGCAACGCAAAGAATTCCTTATATCTACCAAAATATGACAAAAATGGGTCTCTTGCACCCAACAAACACAGGGGCCCAGGAACTATTACCCCCCCACACCACGAGTACACAATAGGGGGGCTTCTGGGGGTCCTTAAAGGGCCAAGCGACAACATTTAGACCATTAACAGGATTCCTTGCTTCACATAGAAACAGGCAACATTCAGGCTGGTCGGCCCCATCCGGCCCGTCAAGTCCTCCCGCTTCTCCTTAATCAGTCGTTGGTCTCGTCTTAGATTCAGGAGCCGTCTATCCCATGTATGTTTAATCCCCTCACTGTATTACCCTCTACCACCTCTGCTGGGAGGCTGCTCCACTCATCTACCACCCTCTCAGTAAAGAATGGATCCACTGACGCACGCGGTGTATTCAGTGTATCGGAGGTCTGTTATTTGTGGGATTATTATGGGCTCTCGGTGCGGAGCTCCATGGAGGATTGGAGACCCCCAGTCTGTGTGTGGGGGGGTTCATGGGGTTCCTGCATCTATAATGTACCCCTCTGGGTATTATTGACCCCCTTGGGGCGAGGGGCAGAGGGGTGTATGATGAGGATGTATGTGGCCCCTGTTGGTGGTATGTGGGAGTCCACGCGGCCCCAGGGGATTATTATCCGCCACTTGATTCATTCATCGCGTGTTATATGATTCGCTGACAGATAACCATCAGCCGATCCGGGGCCACAGGGGCTCAGCGGCCCTGTTATACAATGTCCACTGATTTATCTATACATTATACAGGGGGCCGGTCACTGATTTCTCTATACATATACAGGGGGCCGGTCACATGATTTATCTATACATTATAGCATGGGGGGGTTCACTGATTATCTATACATTATACAGGGGCGGGGTCCAACTGTGATTTATCTATACATTATACAGGGGTCCGTCAACTGATTTCTCTATACATTAATACAGGTGGCGGTCACTGATTTATCTATACATTATACACGGACCGGTCCTGTATTTATTTATACATTATAACAGGGGGCCGGTCACTGATTTATCTATCATTATACAGGCGTGTCTACTGATTTATTATAACATTAGTTACATGGGACGGCGGTCCACTGTTTATCTATACATTATACAGGGGGCGGTCACTGATTTATCTGTATACATTTACAGGGGGCCGGTCACTGATTTATCTATACCATTTATACAGTGGCCGGTCACTGCATTTATCTTATACATTATACAGGGGCCAGTCGCTGATTTATCTATACATTATACAGGGCCGGTCTGATTTCTCTATACATTATACAGGGCACCTGCAGCGTCCGTGTTTTGGGGTGATTATATAACGTGCGGTTTGTGGCAGCCGCCCCTGGCGCGTTCTCATCACAGGTCTTACAGTTCTTGCCAGAAACAAATTGCTTGTTTGTAAATGTATTTACACGCCTTTATTTCTCTCTACACGCCCTGGATCACCCAGCACACGCGTGTCCGTGTAACACCAGCCCGCGGGGACCCTGGTCGGGGGCTGCGATCATCGGGGGGCTTCTGTGTTTCCTCTACTAAATATTATAAAAATATCCAGATTCACAACTGAAACATTTCAATGCTGCCAGGAGATGGGAGAGAGAGAGACGAGGGGGAGAGGGAGAGAGACGAGGGGGAGAGACGGCGGGCAGAGAGGAGAGAGAGAGGGGGAGAGGGGAGAGAGAGACGGGGGGAGACGACGGCGGGGAGAGAGAGAGAGAGGGGGAGAGAGAGGAGAGAGACGGGGGAGAGAGAGACGGGGAGAGACGGCGGGGAGAGAGAGAGAAGAGGGGGAGAGACATGAGGGGGAAGAGAAGAGAGACTGGAATTGGAAATGATAAAGTGGACGACCGGCCCCTCGGGGCCCCAAACAAACCTCTCGCCTGCTGTAACGACTCAAACCTCAGTCGGTCGTTGGTCTCGTCTTAGATTCAGGCTACTTGGGACCGGAATACCAGGGGTCGTCTGACGGATGCCCGCGGGGGCCGCGGGTTTGGGCGTCTTGTCCGTCGGCTCCGCGTTTGCCCCGCAGGCTTTATGATTTTTGTTATTTACGTTTATTGGTGTTATTTATTATATTTCTGTGCTCGGTTTGGGGGTCTTTGCTCCGGTAACGCAGCGAGGGGCCGCGCGGCAATGACCGGGTTAATAAATAATAGGCTGCGGCCTTTTCTGGCCGGTTTCTGGCGTCTGCCGTTATTGGGTTAAAGTAAGTTGGGTGGGGGGTCCGGCCCGGAGATTGAGGGTCTCCTTGCTCATGTACTTGGCTCTCACCCCGCGGGGTATTAAGCGTCTATTTGCCCTCCTCCCTCGGCTGTTGTCACGGCGTTTCCCGGCTCCTCGGTGAGACCGTGTGACGGCACCCGGGCCGCCGCCGTTATCTTTATATAAATGGTTGATTGGCGGGGTTTCTCGGCGGTGAAAGGTCAGTCTTTACACTTCCTTTCCCAGGCAGAGGTGTCTCTGATGTTTTGATCTCGGTGAGCGTCCCGCCTGCAGTGTGGCCCCGGGCTCCCTCTCCGTATCTGCAGCCTTTCCGATGGTATCTCGGGCCCCGCAGCCAGACCATAACATCAGTTAACCCTTTAGGGGCCGTGGGAAAGAGCTCTCGATACTGTGAGAAAATCTTTCTTCTAAACGAAGGAGAAGGGCGAGCGGGTGACGCCGGCTGCAGGCCCGGTAACAGTGATAGGGGGCGGCACCGGCAACACCGATAGGGCGTCCAATCTGTCTGTTATGGCATTGCTCCAATCCCCTCCATTCTCAATGTTCCTCACTCACTATTTTTTCCCTCCGCACTTGTGATTGGAGGAATGGGGGAAGAGGCGGTCCCTGTGGTGCGCGGAGGCTGCGCCCTGTCGCGGAATCACTCTGAAGATCCGGATCATTCTGCGGAGAGAAGGATCCGGATTGTTTTTCTTTGTTTCGTTGGGGCCTCCTCCTTGTTTTCGGAAATTTGTACAAATTAATGAACTTAATAAAATTTGTTAAAATTCAAATTCTTAGACATCTTTTTCAAGCTTGACTTAAACTCCATCCCCGCAGCCATATTTTTCCAGTCGGTTACGAGGCCTTTTTGACTCCTGGGCAGGATGGTGGCGGCCGTCGGGGGGCAGTTACAGTAATTCTGCCTCCGCGTGATTTATACTCCTGGGGCACGTTTCGTTTAAAACATTTATTCACTAAATCCAGGTGTTCAGCGTGTATGATGTCATCATTCTACATGGAGGTGTGTGACATCACCGGGCATTCTGTCCCCTTTTCAGATGTATATCGCCTAATTCTGTGTATCCTCCAATGAAACGGCAGGTAAGTGAGCGCGTCAGGTTGTCAGACTGTTGGCAGCTATGAATTTGGTGATCTGCCAGTCCTTCCCACGCTGGATTTATGATTAATAAAAGTTTAGAATCTCATCGCGCCCAGCAATAAAAGTTATATTCCAAAGAGAACCGACGCGCCGTACCCTGTAATCACCCGGCATACAGCGACCCCCGCAGCCGGGGATTCTGGGTAATAACCCCCCGTACCCCATAATCACCCGGTATACAGAGCTCCCTGCAGCCGGGGATTCTGGGTAATATTTGCTCCCTGATGTGTTTCATGCCCCGCGAGGTACTTTTGACCTCTCGCTGACAAACGACAAACACGGTTGTTTTCCAAAGCGTTTCGGAGGCGTTTGTTAGTAAATAAAGGTGTGGAGGTTAATGGCCGGCACAATGTATAGATCAAAACATATTGTGTGATAGAAGCCGATCTGTCAGCGGGTATTACCGGCTCGGACGCCTCCTGCGCGGGGAGGGTATGAGAATCGGACGGGCCCCGCGGGCTCCGGGAACAGAGATTAACCCTTTCCTCCCATAACGATCAGCACACTCCCGGGGCATCATTCTGCACTGCCAGATATTTAGGGGGGGGGGGGTTTGTGGTTTTTTGTTGGTTGCAGGCGGGACTGAGTGGGGCATTAAGAAGAATAACGGCGTTTATTTACTCCGCTTAATCTGCAAAGTCAATCCACAAAACAGCCTCGGCACAAAGCCAATAAAAACGAATGATTGCTTTATTGTGGTCCAGAGTCCATAAAAAATAAAACGATCGGTAACAGAAACCACCGGAATCTCCTCGCTGGGTGACCTCGCGGGACGGCGCCCGGCGCGTTTCACAAAAATTTTCATATTCCTCTAAATACAAAATAGATCACAAACGAAAAACACCCGACGCGTCTCATTTACCCAATAGAATCTTCACATGGCAGGTGGGAGGAGCTTATTAACCCTACATCGTCCGGAATGGAATAACGAATACACAGTGATAAAATAAATATTTACAATCGCGTCATAAATGTAAGAAGTGTAAAAAATATCAAAATGTGACTGGAATTAAACAATTGGATGTCTGTATTGGAGAATCATTTTGATTGGTCCTTAAAATCGTATTAAACCAGCAAGCAACGCATTTCACGGAATCCCCGCTTCCCGAATCCGTCACGCGATGAATGATTCAAACCACCAGAGGGCAGCAAAGTCACCCACAGAAAATATCTGAGAAAAAAGCTGAGAAAATGACCTTAAACGATTAACCGAAAAATGAATAGATGATGTGGGGTTAATAAGCTCCTCCCACCTCGATGTGTCAGTGATGTGGGAGGGGTCTCACCTTTACACCCACCCACTTACGGGTGTCTATGTTGTATTTAGAGGAATGTGAAACTTTTTGCGAAAGCGCGGCGTGCGTGTGAAATGCGTCAGGCGCTGTCCCGCGAGGTCACCCCGCGAGGAGATTCCGGCGTTTTCTGCCCGTTCTATCGATCGTTTCATTCTTTTGGACTACGGATTGCAATAAAGCAATAATTTGTTCTTATTGGGAGGGCCGATGCTGTTGTGGTGATACCCTTATACCCAAACCAAGCTTCTAGAAAAGAGGGGCACAGGGGAGGAAAGAGGGGCACAGGGGAGGAAAGAGGGGCATCAGGGGAGGAAAGAGGGGCACAGGGGAGGAAAGAAGGGCAATAGCGTAGGAGAGACATTGGGGATTTGGTAAGCAGAGGGACTGGCCAAACTAAACAGGGACACTTGGGAGATTTGTTCTGTCTGTATGAGGCATAGATAATGACCAGGAGCCGCTGCGGAGAGTATAGAAAAGCTTTATTATACAGAGTCGCCTTTATACAGGGATGGTTACAGTACGGAGTCTACATTCATTTCAGCGCAAGATACGGAGCCATCTCTGAGCCGGAGGCGCGTATACTGCCCCCCCCCGGCACTCCCGTATATCGCGTGCACAGACATATACGAGGCCACATTTCCTCGGGCCCTTATCGATTGGGTATGCAGGGAGTTAAACTGTGCAAAGGCGCATGTATAGACTACCACCAGCACCGGAGGTATAACGGTATAACCGTGCCAACGCGTTCCACGCTGAACATCCAATGATTGGTTATTGATGTCATTCTGATAAGAGGCGGGGCTACGGATCAATAGCCGGTATATTGGGGGGGATCAGTAATCTCGGATGAGATGATCAGTAAAGCGAGTTGGGTGCTGCCCCTGAGATGAGTGAGCGGTAGCCCCCCAGGATATGTGTAACACTTTCCTTCTCAGTGCCCCTCCCCCTTTATTGCTTAATATTAACCCCAGGCGGGTTCGTATTTACATTATTGGATCGCATGCGCGGCTTTGCGTTACATGCACTTAGCAGCGGGGGATGGGCAGCGCGCATGTTCTCTGCTCCCCCCAAAAAAAAGAAATCACTGGAACATGGAAAGAATTCGAGAAAAAAACTCGGAAAAGATCCTTTTTTTTTGCAGTAGTTGTAGCCTCCTGGGGCAACGATCGAGCTGTGGGCATCCGGTGGGGGGTAACGGGGGTCCTGTTGCGAAATGTTTGGCCGGTGACACGGAGCTCTCCGAGCGAGTCGCGTCTCTATAGCTCCGGGGAGTGTGAGTGCGAGCCCAGAGCAGGAACGCATCATTTGGGTTCTATACGGTGAGATCCGTCACTGCGCCGGCCATTAATCCAGCGGCAGCGGGCGATAAATAATCTCCTGAAATCTAACGCGCCGACCACATGCTTTTTTTCTGTAAACATCCCCTTTTTTGGAATTCTTCGACCCGTTTATGAAGGAAAATTCAGGGACAAAGATGTAACTGTGGCGCAGTCGCCATGGAAACCAAAGGAGTGTTCCTGTTCCGTTGCACCAGAATAGCTCTCTATAAATGTTGGCGGTGACTCTGCTTTAGCGATGATTCGGACCCCCGTATCGAGCGGCCCCCCGTTCCCCGCACCGTGCATGTACTCATATCACCCGTATTACCCCTCGGATCACAGCCGACGGCTGCGCAGGATCCAGGGGGCTTTATCGGCAGAAGCAGACATTTTCACATAATATTCACTACAGTCTATTAACCCCCCCAGCACCCCCCGATATACAGATCACCGGCTCCAGAGCTGGCGCACCGCGCTGAGTGCCGAGTATCTACACAGCTCAGCACCGGCTATACATCTCCAGCTGCCGCCTGGCGTGGAGGAAAGTCCCTCACAACCACCACATACAGAAAAAAACGGCCAACCACAGTGAGGCGGGTACACCCGGCAGGGAAAGGGTTAATGAGTCGATGGAAGCCTCGCACACTCACACTATGCAGAGTACACATATTCCTCACACACTCACGAGTGCATGCACAAGTCTAACACACTCTGGCTGAGCATGCTCGCACACTC
>VKOC01029743.1:0-21982 GCA_009364415.1 Spea multiplicata
CCCACAGAGGGCAGCGGAACCGCCCACAGACGGCAGCGGAACCGCCCACAGATGGCAGAGGAACCGCCCACAGACAGCAACGGAACCGCCCACAGACGGCAGTGTGCAGTCCTGGCCGCGTCCTTCAAGGGAAGGCTCCGGTGGCCGGAGCCCAGACGTTCCCAGGTATGCTAATATGTAGCTGTCTGAAAACAGCAAAATCTAGAACTATTTTGAAAAATACTTATGAAAACTAATTTTAAATATCATACTAGCAAGAAAAAAATGTTAGGGGCAGGGGGTTCACCTTTAAGATTATCCTTCCTAAATCAGCATGAAGACATTTTAATAACCAGCTTTCAGTGTTCCCAGGAACTTTACTCTTCTCTTATTGATGATTGAGTGAAGAGACCCGACTGTCGCTCTAATCTTGGTAGACTCGTATGCAATTCATAAAAAAACTTCTAGATCCTTATACATTTCCCATAAACATGCGCTACCATTCAAAAGTTAGGGCTCACTTAGCGGTTTTCATGGAACACAAGGACATTTCCAGCGGTGCTAACATAATTGCAAAAGGCTTTTCTAATCAGTCTTTTCAACTTAAACTTGGATTAGCGCACACAACATCAAAATAGTATATAAAAAAGAAAAACATAATGTTACAGTTTTATCTGTATTGTACACAGCTAGTGTAAATGTGAAATAGAACAACCAAATACATCCATATACCTGGATACATATATGCCTATATTTTGCAATTATTTTGGCAGTTATAGGGCAAATGTTAAAAGGTTTGCATATTTTTTTTTTCAAACTTTTACTATTTTCAAATTTGCTCCAACTTCAGTAGCACAGATCTCAAAGATGCTACATAAAACTATATGTTTTTGAAAAGTAAACAATCAAACACCAATTAGGGTTCAGCAACATGGGTACAGCATTGCTCCACATGCATAGATTTGTCATGGTTTGGTGAAGCTATGAGCTTTGGTATGTTACAGTCTTTTTTTTTTATAAAGCTTGTATTTTTTAGGTGAGGGGGATTTTTTTTACACTTTGTTTAACCCCTTAAGGACAATGGGCAGTCCCTAAACCCATTGAAAACAATGCATTTTGAGCCCGTACATGTACAGGCTTTGTCATTAAGGGGTTAAAACTGATCTCATCATGAGTGTGATCAGTAGCAGGAAACCCTCTAGGAGACCAGATTCGGGGTTCCTACATATCCTTTGGGTCTCCATCAGAGGGAAGGGATCCCCTGGTGACGTTACTTACATGTTCAAGGGTACTTACATGGCTAGTGACTCTGCCTGTTGGCTCAGGTATTTCAATCCTTGCTGTTCTCCATCCATCTTCTGTATTTCTGTTTTCTTCCCACACCGGGGTGCTGTTTCCATCTATATATGCACGCATTTTTCCTACTCTGTCTCCCACAATTCGGAATGTGAATATCAAACAAAACCTGCTCCCTGTCTTCAAGCCCGTAAGGGGTAGTTTCAAACGCCCAATTTCTTTCTTTTGCCCGATGAATGCAGGAACTGCCATATAATAACCAGCGCCTGTAAAAATACATCAAGAATCTGTTAAATAATTACAGCAGGGATAATAACAGTGTGAAGAAATCTATTCACTGTCACAATCACTACTTTATCACAATACTTCTGCTACTAGGTAGCATATTAACTTTAAACATACTATATCTGAAATAAGATCTTATGAGTTTACTTTAAAAAAGAATATGTTTAATCTGATAAACATCCAAGAGTATATTTAATGCAATAACACACAAACACAGAATTTTACACCCGATTAATAATGATATGGTCTGTCTAGTCTGATGTCATTATATTCCCAGCATGTAACTGGGTGGTATGCAAGCCAACAGGTGACCCAAATAGGTGGATCATTTCTAGAATTGAGTTCAATACAATTGAAGGGAACATCCTATGGAAAATAAATTCTCCTTGAGTACCAACTACAGTATTGCATTGTAGCATTGGCAGAAACCTGGTTTTATGTCATTTTGATTCAATAAACATACATAACCAAAAGGTGGTATGATAGTGTATAAGCCTAGGAGACGGGGCAAATATTATAGAACTAGAATGCATACAAATGGCTAATATGCAGCTGCCTGAAAACTATATTATGCAAAAACTAGAACTGTTTTTAATATTGGACTTTTAATCTGATACTAGGGAGTTTCCCTTTAAGCATCTTCTGATGCACACCTGAAAAGGCGTAGCCTACTCTACTTTTTGGAACTGTCCAAGTAATGCTATCCGTAACGTGATGCTCAGTGTGAGTATACTGGGTTTTTACTATTTTTAGTACACATACCAAAAATAAACATTGTACTATTGAAAGAAAAAATTCTATTAAAATACTTTTTTATGCATGAAAAAAAAATCATTTTCTTGATACCATACAGCAAAAAGAAAAAAAACTATGGAATGTTTAACAGACAGAAAGAACAAAATATTTAATTCTACCCCATATGTAAATCTTATACCATTGCTTCGATCTACATGTTTCCAATCAAAATCATCTTGGGAGTCCTGCATCCAGTCACAAGCACCTTGATCAAAGCTGCAGTCGATGGGCGCCTCTAAACACACAGACGGAAAAAAAGGAGAGATTATGTGTGTTTTAGTAATGTTAGATATTCCAAGGGGTGGACAATAACAGGAGAACCTTAGAAGACATACTGGTGCTCAGCACATCGTGCAAGGAAAAGTTTGTTTGATGGTCTGTGCCATCTCCCTCACTTTTCTTTCCAATGATGATGGGCCTGGCAGTAGTGCCTACTGCCGCTTTATGTCTTAGGCAAATGGAGCCTGTCCGGGTATGTTGAGAAACACACTTAATAGAAGCCATACAGGGCCACATTATGTCAGCGGTTGAGAGATACAAATGTACATACAGTAGGACATAACTCACCTTCTGAGCTGAACCGAGGAGCTGTTTTATGTACTGAAAGGGGAGCAGCTTCTCTTCTAACCTGAGGAGCTAACAAAAAAAACCCACATCAAAGTGCAACTGACATTTATTTGGTTTTAGCTCTTGATTAGAGAAGAAAGAAGATAAACTGAAACAGCATAAGCAAGAATATTTTGTAAAGGCATGTTGTTAAGTATGTTGAAATTCAGACATGAAGAAGACAGAAGTGCGATGTATACTGCAGTCAAGCTCTTTAAAGTTCAGCCAAGTGATTTAAAGTTGGTGCCTTAGGGCACTTCAGGTTTCCAAAGATGTTGCTGCTATCATTGTCCATACATCTTCTCAATATTTGACCTGATTCATAAATGTTATACATGCAATAGGAGTCATGTCAGCTACAGCTGGTTGGTTGCGGGTGTGGGTTATTACAGTTATCACAGTGACCCCTCACGTGGGACAGATTAACAGTAGCTAGGTAATGGGCTACCCAAAGTTAGGAAACATTGGGCTCAATTCAGTGACCTCTAAACCTAAACTGGCGTTCACAGTGATTAAAAATGCACACTTTTGGTTTAACACCATGATTAATCCCCAGATTAAACTCAACCTTAACTAAAATCAATACAAAACAACTAATACAAATCTATTCAACAAGGTGCATATGGAGCATTAGCACAACACCAACTGATACGTACATTCCAGACCATAATAATGTTGTCTTATGGAAGGTAGAACTCCAAAAGGAGATTTGGCATGGCCTTGCATAATTCATAATGAACTCAGTGAGATTTCTTTTCAAGTCACCCCAATTTGCATTATGCAGGGCATTTGTACATCTTCTTGAAGAAGACACTTGCAATGGATAGTCATTCCAAGTTGTGAATTCAGAGTTCAAAATCTCATGCCAACTTACAATTTAGTGACTAAACCTCTGAATGTGTTTCCACTACAACCTGCTCTCCTGTTCTTCAGGTAACCATCAAGATGTAGGAGAAAGTAACATGGATACTGAGCTAGGAGCCTTATAATTAATAATCGAAATGACTACTTGCATGGTCCTGCCTGCATCTGGACTGTGTCACTGGGTACCTAACTTTGGTCTAATTGGACAGATCTCCAAGGTTGCAACCTAAGCATCTACTCAGCTAATTTTACCTTTTAATCAACCAAATTTACCCACATTGCTTCCCATGAACCGGAACATTTTCGGAAATACAGGAAGTGGTATTGCTCTGGCATTATATCAACTGTGATTGAACGAGATGTTTAATGGCGATGTTGAACTGGAAAACTCAGCATGATTTGTCCACCATTTTCAATACACATTTTATGGTTTCAGGCCATGGGAGAACTAGTGTTCTATCAATGTAACGTCTGTGTTGCGAACCTATAGTCAGAGCAAGACTTGGGACAACGAGGCGGCTGTGGCACTTTAAGGCTGGCAGACAGTCGCCAATGACGTGAGTGCGGGCAACGGCTGGCGATGAGAGGCTGCACACTACATTTTTATGATCACGTAGCAAAGGTCTAAGTAGACCCCACTCGCAGAGTTCATACAGCCAGCCCTGGAGCTGACTGGCAGTAAGTAGTTAAAGTGGCAAGAATTGTCGGACCACAGGGGAAGCAGGTAAATGCAGCTGCAACTTCTACTTAACGCAAGTGATTTTAATTGTTTTCAGCTTGAAAAGAATGCATATTAAAGTGCCCATAAAGGACTTTAATATGAATTTTTCTTGTGTGCGGCTGGCAGGGACGGTTAACTATTCCTTTAAGCAATGTGAAACATTAACTATGTGTGCCAAGCAACGGTTAAATAAATGTTTACAGTGTTGAAGACTTGAAACTCGCTGTATCTGTTACAGCATGAATTCATTTGCACAATGACATAAACAAAGATTATTGTAATTCATCTAAATCTGATGCCTCACTAGTGTTTGCAATGTTTATACCAGTCCTGATGCTTTTCATTTACTGCATGATATAAATTATTTAGAATTGTTCATGTAATTTCATTCACAGACTTCGCCTAAACACATTCCAGCGTTTATTTACGCAAACTCTCCATTGCTGTTAATTATACAAATACAAGGGTTTTCACTAAGAAATCTCTTGGGACGCACTGTAATAAAGATTCGTTTCTTGAGTACTGACTTGAGTACTTTATATATTAAAATATATTATGTATTATACCTCCTATGGAAAGCACAGGGTTAATCATTGCAAAACACTGATTTTTTCTGTCTGTCTTGAATTTCCAGCCACATACCTTTACTAGTTCTTTAGATGGTCTGATAAAGAGCCATTCATGTACTCATTGATGGCTGCATGTTATATTTGGCTTTTACATATTTATTTTAGTCTATTACATTAGACATTAGCAAAATAATTTAGTAGCTAACGCATCTGCACAATCCATCAGGAACATCTACTGTGATTCATTGGACTTCTGCCAGAAGTTATAGATAGGTTGGAACCGCTATGAAGAGCTTTGTAGGTAAGGGTCAGAATTTTAAATGGAATTCTGAAGTGTCAGGCTGTGGGTGAATAGATTGACAGAGAGGAGAGATGTTTCACCATTGGCATCGAGGGAGGGTGTCAATGGATTGTTAGCGTTGGAGGGAAGATAGTACATAGTTCAGTACATAGTGTAAGGGGAGAACAGAATTAAAGGTGCAGAAGGGGGAGTGCAGGAAGTTCAACAAAGAACAAGACTTCCTACAGCTACATTTAACAATACAGGAGCATCTTTGGAGATCGGGTTAGTCCAGTATGCCAGGGTTGGAATTGTGAGAGAGTGGTTATTTTCCTAGGGCTACTACCCTAACAGCTGACGGTAAGGTGGTGTTCTAGAGAGAATTACCTAAGTGCAGGCAATAGTAAGTCGAGATTGGGGAGTTGAGACGTAATAGACCAAGACAGCAAAGGTTTCTGGTTTGGCAGGGTTTATCAGAGCTGTTGAAATGAGAAGAAGATTTCTGTTAAAGAAAGATAGAGCAAGGCAGAGGGAATTTGATCCATTATGTGTCCATTCTTGTGAATGAGGGAGGCTAGAGAAGAAGGCAATGAGGATGAATTTAGAGGGGTACCAATGTGCATATTAAAGTCACAAAGGATTAGAGTGGGGACATCAGATGAAAGAAAGTGTACATGCCATGCTGATTGATCAAGACATAAAACAGAAGGACCACAGGGGCTGTATATGACAGTTGTGGGATTGATAGTGGGAACCTCAAAGGAGGAGAAAAAGGAGCAGACAGAAGAGAGTGAAAAGTGCAAGCAGCCTAAAAACTTTTTTCTGTCACCAGGCCAGGAAATATGGTTGAGATAAAGACCATTGTAAGAGAGAGGAGCAGAGGAGGGAATATGAGAGGAAGATCGACACATTTCAACTCAAGCCAAGAGCCGCAGGGAACTCAAAGGAAACTGTGTGGCGCAGAACAAGTATTCCAGTGGGCAGTTAATTATCATGTGAGTTTGGTGTGGGCATGTGGGCATTTAGGAAGGTAACTGGTGTACTTTAATTGTAGCAGTCAAAACATAAGTTGAGAGCTATTAGAAAAGAAAAAAATATATAATATACATTTATATATTACTATTTCTTATAAAAAAGACACTGTCTGTATAGAATGAGGTGACCCCAAAAATACTAATGTTTCCAAGATAAACAGTAATGTTGATATTATATCCTGAAAAAATCCATGGAAAATGTCTTTACTAAAGTCTTGGATAGAACTTTAACCAAAAATGTATAGTTGTATTCCTTCAGTCTGAAAAGCTGAAAAAAAAAAAGAAATTACACATCTTTCCAAAAGTAGAATGATTAATGGCTGTCCAAACTGATTTTCCTTAAGTGGAGAAAATGAAAACGTTTAGACCACTAGCTAACATCTGGACACTAAAATACAGAATCTTAAAAAAAAAGTTCCCTTTCATTGCTGCTTTACAAGATTTTGATAAATGACGGGCGATGCTATTTTTGTAACGTGTGGATAAAATGTGCGAGGAAAATAATGATTTTTCCATACACTTTTAAATCCTTTATTCTTTCCCGTTATGACCTGTAATAAAACGTTTTAAAACTAACAATCTATCTTTACAGACTTTCTGCATTCCAGTCCAGGAACCTTGGCTATTCTTACTTCATGAACTCTAAGAGCAGTGCTGCACCATAACTCTGAGTAAATGCTCTTATATATTAACAATATTTTAATTTATATTTTTAAGTATGTCCTTGTTTTTACCTATTTGTTAAAAACATGTATTGTTACAGCATGTATTGTTTGCTAAACATGTTTGTTAACATGCATGGAATACAATCAGTTAAGAAAATATTACTTTTGTCTCTTGTATGTAGTATATACGTCATAAAAAATATAGAACAGATTTAACTGTCTCCGTAACATTAAATCCCAAAACGCATTGATCAACTTATTCATAAAAGCTGTCCTGTTGCCTTGTCTCGGTCATACTTTATCTTCACCACATTTGAACTGTGCTGCTTCACCTGGTTTTATCGGATTCCACTTTATTATTATTATATAAAGTTTTAAGGATACAGTTGCCTTAACATGTAAAGTAATTAATTATATTTGACTTTCCTGGAAGAGACCAGAGGGAATGCCAAATTAATTACAGAATATATTGATTCTATCTCCCAGGTTGTCACCGAAACATTTGCTATAAAAGTTAATTTTGGGACTTTTTTGAAAATTGATAGGGTGGCTGTAAACATCATAGTAATTAATTCCCATGTGTAACCTCAGCAGGAGTATCAGCAGTTAGTTAAGGACATGAAACAGAAGACTGCAAAATAACTTTGAGATTTCTAATGCACAGGATCCCCATGTTCTTTATTTGTAAAGAATGGAAATAAACAGAGAATCATTTGTTTGGAAGCTTTTAGATTGCATTCCTTACAGGGAATATGGGACTTCATGTCCCGGGTCCTCTCAGCAGAGCTTGTGTAGAGCTTTACATTGAAAATTATTGAGTGGGTGGGATCAGGTAATTTTCAGATGGACATAAACTTTACGCCTATCCAAAAAGTCTCCGGAAGGCTTCAGCCAGGTAAGCTGGCAAACGGGTGGGGACAAGGTTGGCATTGAGAAGCTGTTAAGGGACAAGGTTGGCACTGGGAAGCTGTTTTTTGGGACACAGTTGGCAATGGGAAGCTGCTTTTCTGGGACAAGGTTGGCACTGAGAAGCTGTTGGGAGACAAGGTTGGCACTGGGAAGCTGTTTTTTCTAAAACAGTGGGCAATGGGAAGGGAGATTATATTTATAATTTACTACATTGTTAGAATTTTATTTTCAAGAATATATTTACACCAATACATCTTTTAGTTATACATGAAGAATTGTGTAAATATTTTTGCTGTTTATTATATAAGGTTAGTAATTTATACACGTTTTAAAAGTTTCTGCTCATTGAGAAACAATAAAAAAAGATTTTGAAAATGTATAGAAGTATGACCTTTTTATGTAGCCAGTGGATGTTTGCGTTAATACTGAAAAATGCACTGGCAACTAAGTTTTTGCTAGTCCCAAGCCAGTAGTGTCTCCAAAACTATTTGCACCAAAAATGAAAGTTCACCAGACCAAAAATGTAGAACATGTTTTAAAACTGCAGTTCAATATATATCCCATTCCCTAATAGGAATAACCTGTGTTAAGTACTACATGCAGAAACACAGAAATGCCACATTCAATTTACTAATAGGAATTGTCAAAGCACAGTGATAGGTAACGGTGACTTTCTTTTTTCATAAATCTAACTTGTCATTAACACAAGCTCTAACATGAATCTCAAAATACCTTCATTCCCTGCCCTGCAGCATTTTACATTCCGCTTCTTTGTCATGTGACCCCAATTAAGTTTGTTTAAAGAAGCTATTTGTTGCCCTCTGTCTCAAAACTACCAGCATATGAAACATATTATCCTGGATAAAAGAATCAGTGAAACTACAGTGTAGAGAAGTTTCTTATTTAATGAATGGAATGAATTTGTTTTTATGCCAGAAAAAATAGAATTGCATATTATAGCCACTAGACTGTTGCGGGTACATATAGAATAATTGAAGAGAAAACATTTGAGAAGAACGGTAGAGGAAAGACGATTAAAGGTTCTGCAAGGTGGAGGGATCCAAGAGAAATCAAGGCAGAGAGTGGAAAAATGAATGAGAAAAAAGGGCACAAAACAAAATCTACTATAACAAGAAAAAACATGTTGTAGTATTGTAGTATTTACCTCTAATGAACAGTCATGTTTAGGGCCAGTGTCACCCTTTCCTTGTACAGATCACAGACTTTGGTGGCCTTCCCATTCACATTCCTTGCTGGCACTGGTAATTTAGCACCATATCCTGCATAATTTCTGGCTGACCATTAGCCAAAACCCCCAAAATATTAATATTATTATCTTTTATTTATATAGCACCAACAGTTTACGAAAGCACTTAATACAATACATATATTCAAGGGGTATGACAAGACAAGAATTGACAGACTAAGACAAACCGATACGTTAGGTGGAGAGAGCCCTGCTCGCAAGCTTACAATCTTAACCTCCATATCATGAATCCTGCTCAGTATTAATACACATTGTTCTTGGTTTTCAAGAAAAAAACTTACCAAACACATCGCCCCTTAGTACTTTGTCTTGGTCAATTACATTTTCAAGGTCTTCCTCTTCTAAATCATCTTCATCATCATCTTCATCTTCTTCCTGTCCTCCTTCTTCTTCTTCTTCTTTGTTCTTGCCACCAATGTAGACTCCATCTTCATAATCAAATGGCTGCAGACGGGTCTTAGGAGGTGGTGTGAGGTTTACCTCAGGTATCAGGTTCTTGATCTCTTCATTCCTTTTTAGACTGTTCTTATGTGCAAGCAGTTTCTTGATTGTGTCTTTAGCACTTCCAATAATATTTGGGCTTTCTTTCACAGGTTTGTCCAGAATAGCTTAAGGAGAAGAAATTATAATGGTGATTAATTTAATGCAACATAGCTTCACGGATATATCAACATTAACAAGAGCAGACACAAAAACAAATGCTTCTATAGGTAAATACGTAAAACAAGGAGAATACGTTCTATAGTGTTCATGTATTGAGCCTTATTTTGACATAAGGCTCAATACATGATCTAGTAGACTAGCGAAATTAGTTCAGCCTTCACCGCTGAATATAAACTTACCCTAGTGTTTCTCATTGCATTCACCTGCATCTCACATGTTCTTAAGTATGCACAACTGCTTTATAAAGCATGATAGAGCTCCAATGTGCAAAATATAACTGTTCCCTTCATGCACCACTATCTGTTACTGTGAAGTCCCAGGCATGCGTCCTCTATAATATTATCATCATCTTGGGAGGCACAATGGCTCTTTGTAACATTTTCTGGAAGCATTAATACATCTATTAAAAATCAAAATAGTAAATACATATAAATACAAATTTAGCAATGGACTATAACCATGGGAAATCCAGTGTGGGCTCTATCTGGACTACAGCCTCATCCCCGGGTCAGCTCAGTTGAAACATGCGGGAAGCTTGTATGCTGCTGGTAATAAAGCCATGAGCATGGTGCTTTGGTAAAGAAAAAAATAATAATTTCCATAAAGTTACCATACCCATAGATTGCTTAAAGGTTTGGTAGATTGATTTTATGACCATTTTTACAAACATGCACAGACAAAAGCCAAATCACACTTGGTATAGAGGCGGGCACTATTTTTTAATGGATCAACGTACCAAACTGATTTATGACCAGCTACTAACCAAGCAGAGATTTCCTAGGTAGCTTAGATGTGACAGCAGGGAAAGAGAGCGTTTTAGAAATGTGTCAGGCACATGGATGATGGGTGGACTTTAGGAGCTGAGTTTAATCATCTAAACATTAATTAAGATTAACAGAATTCTAGCACTAAACCCTGACACTTATCTTAAGTGATGAAATTCATCAGCCAATCAGTGATGGGAAAGTGTTTCCACTGATTTGTTCCCAAGAGCGAAGGAAGTCTTATTGGACCCCTAGAATTCTTGAATGAGCCAGAACTAGGCTCACACTAGGCTCACTATAGCACACATAAAGAAGAGCAAGAATGAGATTTCTAATGCTTACTACACATAGAAACATACAAGCACTAATAACAGAGAATTTTAACACGGATGACTAGTTGACCTGTCCTAGATGGTCCATCTTACTTAAACAATCTGAACTCTTGTGCAGAGTTCATTCTTATGCTAAGTTTTTATTTTCTATCATAACTTTTCATATCATCCAAAATATAAATCATGTATTCTGTTCCACAAACCAATACCACATTTGGGCATAAATCCAATAAGATCGAAATACTGATTTAATGAAATACATACTCTGCAAATGTTTGCAGATGATCAGCAGGGAGACTATTAATACAGGAAGAAAATAATATTCCCTGACAAACATACTACGTGTAGAGATATTATCTCATAGAGCAAAGTACTATATCCTATTACTTGCTAACAGTTATTTTTCATAACAGAAGGAAAAACAATGGCTAGTTCCCAATGCTCAGTCATGAGAGATCAGGTTTGATATACAAATGAAACTTTAAACATGCACCACTGAATTTACCGTTAGCATTTCTGCCAAGCAAGCGTTTATAACTTTCAAGTAACTCAAAATGATCTTTGATCCAAACATAAGTTACTATTTTGTCCCACAGTAAGGAGGACATTATAGCCAAGCAGGATTGCATGCCTAATTCTGTGTACTTATTTTGCTTGCATATTATGCCAACAATAAACACAAAATCCAAATGGGGATGTTTAGTTCAAAGTTGGCAAAAAACTCATTAGTGGCTGTGATTCCAACATCTTTGGCTGTATGGACTCATTAGAAACATAAATAATTGGGGAACCACATGGTTATGGACTGTGGAATGCTTCTTGTTGTCATGTGCCATGGTGCCATATCATTTAATGTTTCCTATGGCCATAGCGAGTATTGTTAGTTGTGGATGCTTCAAGCAGACAATCAGTGGTGAGAATCCTCAGACCACAGGTCCAGCTTCTTATTCTTTAACCTTCAACTATGCACCTTCATATGCATTGTTTGTTTAGGGCTTTCCCAGGACACAGGAGGGTGCCTTTAAGAATAAAGATATTCATAACACTTAAGTGCTTATGAGGCTCCCATGGTGTGGTATGGCTGGCCACAAACAATGACAGAGGCCCATCCTGTTCACTTAATTAAATAGTTGGCTGTCTGAACCTAAACAGGCAGTTTTGGGCACCAATTAAAAGGGCGGACATCTATTCTTACGAAATGCAGCCCAGCATCATGTACAATTCACACAATTCATGTAGGCTTGTCAGTATGTACTACTGACACTAATTAAAATGGGGACTTTTGAGAAACTGGATTATAGTTGCCATCCTTAATAATGTTGACGGATTATGTTAGTTAATTACACGCTTTGCTACAATGTGCTATCAGCCCTCTGATTTGTTGAAATATAGAAATCAAATTGTTGCCTTTGTAAAATATGTAAGGTTAACAGCTCATGTATTATGCATTTCTTACCAGAACACTCATATCCACTGCCCTTGTATCCCTGCTTACACCGACACTTAAAGGAGCCAGGAGTATTGAGACAGTCGCTGTGCACACTACACTTGTGAGTCTTCATCAAGCACTCATTTATATCTAAAGGAGAAAATAAATACATGAGGTTTCATTCCAGAAGATGCTATAGAACAGACAACATGGAAAGTAATGCCCTGCTGTGTAGAAGATATTGAAAATCACATGCACTTCCCTGGTACCTGAAATCAACAACTGAACTAACCATCATTTGCAAAGGAACTGCATGTCTGCACCAGAGAACAGATGCATTATATAGCAGTTTTGTAAACGACTCAAAATCTTTATATTTCTGTATTTCCATTTTTCATTTATAAGCAAAACAAGTTTAACTTTTTCTAAAAAGGTGCTTTACAATGATCTCGATGGCCGCTGCTCCATTTTAAACATATGTTTCACTCCCTCACTGCCTTTCATTACACTAATACCAACTTCCCCCTTCACCAATTTAGCACACAAAATTTCTGGGAGCTGTACCCGGATGGCACAGTGACAATGATGCCAACCATGGTAACCTGCTATATCCTGTATCAGAAAGCGCACTTATTAATGGTGATGGTCTCAGGGATGTTTATAACCTGAGGGGTTAGGTTTTTTCCATGTGGATGTATGTATGTGTAAGTGTATGGTGTTATAGTAAGTGTGTGTTTATGTCATTAATGGGAGTATGTGTTTCTGTATGGTGTTAGGGTGTATGAATATAAAGTCTTAGCATTTGTGTGTAAGTACATAGTGTTAGAATGTGTGCGTGAGCATATGGTTTTAGCATATGTGAGTGTATGGTGTTAGCGTACATATGTGTGTTACTGTAGGATGTTTAGTTAGTTTTAGCATGAGTGGGTAAGGGTATGTGGATGTTAGTGTAAGTGTGTCAGTGTATATTGTAAGAGTGTCGGGGGTCATTGGCGCGGGGGAGAGGAGGAGAGAATATATCCATATATACAAATATATATAGTATATGTGTAAGCATATGGTGTTAGAATATGTGCATGTTAGAGCGAGTTTGCGTGTTAGTAGTGCATTTGTTTTAGTAATGGAGGGTCCGAAGAAGTACTGCACCCAGGCACCACTAATCCTAGGCTGCATGTCTATTATATGTATATGTGTGTGTGTGTGTGTGCATAAATACAACCATGTAATTAATTATATATATATATATATAATATATATATTATATATATATATATATATATATATGTAACCAAAGAAAAAATGGGCACTCACGGGTTTTTGCAGTAAAGTGCATTAATTGCATCAACCAGCACAGGCTGTGCCGGTTGAAATAAAATAGTGCTTAATGCACTATACTGCAAAGACCCGTGAGTGCCCATTTTTTCTTTGGTTACATATATCTGGCTATTTTTGGAGCACCTGGGCAAATAAAAGCCTGTGTATATTAACAAATCCTCTGAGTGTGCAGCCGCTCCCTTTGGTTTGTACTAGATTTTAAGCTTGTAAGAGCAGGGTCATCTTTTCTTTTTGTACCAGTATGTGTTATTGTGTGATCTGAAATTATTTTTTACTGCTGCTTATTGCACAGTGTTTTCATTTCTAACAGCCATCAAAAAATAGCATACAGAGAGTACATTTTCAGTCAAGTATCCAAAGTTTTTACCTATACAATCATATCTGCCATTCACATATTTTAATTCAAAGCCGTGCTGACATTTGCAGTAGTAGCTTCCAAATGTGTTTACACATCTACGGTTGAACGGACAGGTAACTTTGCCAAGTGCACATTCATCAATATCTAGGAAATAAAGATTTTTTTGTGAAAGCTGGTAAGCCATCTGCTATAAGCTATTTTTAAGAATTATATAGATTTTGTGAAAGCAGATAAGGAACATTTTGTAAAAACAATAACAATAAAGCAAGTAGCATGTGTTTCTCTCAGAAATTAGTATTAGAGAAGGAAAAACCTAAAAACACACATAAAAATAGAGCCACTGCAGAAATGGAATTTCCAAACATCAAAACCAGTGTTTACGGCAGACATTGTTTTTTATATATTTATGTATATCCTCTCAAAATACCCCAAACAAGGTTGACCCAATGACTCTATACGAAAGAGGTACATTTTTTTATGGAGCCCATGAGCTCATCAATGGTTTGACTTAATTCACTTTCCTATTCGATATGTGGGTCTACAAAAACAACAATGACCACAACAATTATCCAAAAACACAATCATAAAGAAAATGAAAAATGAAAATAGATGAGACCACAGATACCTTGTGTGTGTAAATATATATTTAGTAAATATATATATATATATTATAATATATATATATATATATGTGCACTCACTAGCCACGTTATTAGGTATACCTGTTCAATTTCCTTGCTCAGAGGAGAATGGACAGACTTGGCTTGAGATGACAGAAAGGCAAAAGTAACTCAAATAACCACTCATTACAACCAAGGTATGCAGAATACCATCTCTGAACGCACAACACGTCGAACCTTGAAGCAGATGAGCTACAACAGCAGAAGACCACACCGCGTGCCACTCCTGTCAGCTAAGAACAGGAAACTGAGGCTACGATTTGCACAGGCTAACCAAAATTGGACAATAGAAGAATGGAAGAACGTTGCCTGTTCTGATGAGTCTAGATTCCAGCTGTGATATTCAGATGGCAGGGTTAGGCAGGGTTTGGCGTAAACAACATGAAAGCATGAATCCATCCTGCCTTGTATCAACGGTTCAGGCTGGTGATGGTGTAATGGTGTGGGGGACATTTTCTTAGCACACTTTGGGCCCCTTAGTACCAATTGAGAATCGTTTAATTGCAACAGCCTACCTTAGCATTGTTGCTGACCATGTCCATCCCTTTATAACCACAGTGTACCCATCTTCTGATAGCTCCTTCCAGCAGGATAATGCACCATGCCACAAAGCTCACATCATCTCAAAATGGTTTCTTGAACATGACAATGAGTTCACTGTACTCCAATGGCCTCCACAGTCACCACATCTCAATCCAATAGAGCACCTTTGGGATGTGGAGGAACGGGTGATTCACATCATGGATGTGCAGCCAACAAATTTGCAGCACGCCATGAAGAATGAAGGCAGTTCTGAAGGCAAAACGGTGTCCAACCCGGTACTAGCAAGGTGTACCTAATAAAGTGGCCAGTGAGTGTGTGTGTGTATATATATATATATATATATATATGTGAATGAGCCTTTATGGTGGTCTAACTCAAAAAGGAGAACAAGGAGATAGGGAAAACTTTCCACTTTGCAATGACACAATTAATCAGCACTGTTGTACTTAGTGCCTGATACTAACAAAGCCATTTTTACTAGAAAGAACTCCAAACAAAGTATATCCTCCAAACAAAGTTTAAGGTTCTAATATACCAAGGTGGGGAGGCTAATTATTTTTTTTTCCACTGTAATAATTCCCGGGAATTCTAAGAATGCTGCAGTAACACTATATGAAAACTTAATATCATTTATGCATTTTCATAAATATTAGGTAGATAAATACTGTTAATATTTTCCCTCATAACATACAATAACATATAAATGCTTAACTACGGACCTGAAAATCGATTTTTACCTACCTACACAGTTTCTTCCATCTGGTCCCAGCTGAAGCCCACTTGAAGGGCATAAGCACCTTACCTCACCCTTGACTTCTTCACAACCATACTGGCAGTTTGCCATGACACAGGTCCTGGAATCTGAGGAACAACACACATTGTAATGCAAGGTTTTCATTATAGCCAATATCTTTACGTCAGCAACGTACTGTAAACCTGTAAATGTATAGTAGCGCAAAGAGAAAGTTGAAAAGGGAATATTTTCTTCTGCCCACTTTATACAAAACATGGCATCTATTAGTGCTCTTTTTCCAAGATAAACATTTCACATATTTCTTAAGGAATTAGTTGCTATTTTTTGTGTTTTTTTAAATACTTCATAGTCCTTGTGTCAGCTTTGCTATTTTATTGTATAAGGTATGTGTTATTAATAGTATCAGTTTAATAAATAACTTCTAGTTTTTACATAATAATATAAAGAAAGTTTATTGGATCAAAATAGGAAAAAAGCAGAATTTTCCTACTGAATGTATGATTACAACTAATACAGCATGGAATATAGAAATTAATGGTGGACCAGATGATCCCAGCTGGACAATGCCTACCACAGTTTCTCCATGCTTTTACACTTAGATTTATATTTGGTACCTTCAGAATGGTTTAGGATTAAACTGCAATCTGTTGTGGAAATCAACCAAAATATGTTTGTATTTATATATATCTTACTTGAACAGGAGCCGTCTGGCATCACCATGTAGCCATTAAGACAATAACACTTGTAGCTGCCATATGTATTCATGCACCTGTGCTCACAAGGCCGTGGATTAAGGCCGCATTCATTCATATCTGCAAAAGACATTTTGTTCACATTTTATAGTTAATCCACCAAGTAATAGATCCTGAGCTGGAAGATCCTGTGGGTTCAAACTTAGTTCATTTAGCATAAGGACACTTGCTAAAAATGTCAATTACCACACAAGGGCTTGTACGTTCTTAATGTAGAACCAACATTTCAAACAATACACAATGGTGTGCATAGTAAGAAAGTAAGACTATAAGAGGAAGGATGCAACGCCTTTACATTTTGAATACAGAACGCTATGAACAAAGCTTAACAAATACTACTATTTTCATCAACAATGTCAATGCAGAAATGTATGTTCCTGTAAAAACAACTATTAACAAAGGTAACTCATGGCTGTGTTCATGATGTACTTGATATGACACAGAGCAGGTGTGTAAGGTTTTTTTGCCATATCATTTTAATGACAGACATATACACTAATATGAATATAAAAATGTAGAAAAATGATACGTATTTGGGATAAATTTATGCACTTTGGGAGGCTCCTCTCCCTTCCATCTCCCTCTCATCTCCCTCTTGTCGTTCCAAAATAAGACTTTCCCCCAGGTATGGAGTTTACCCCTTCTCTAAATGGGTTCATTTAGACATCCTCTGTTATAAAGATGTGTAT
This sequence comes from Spea multiplicata, assembly GCA_009364415.1. Classification (NCBI taxonomy): domain Eukaryota; kingdom Metazoa; phylum Chordata; class Amphibia; order Anura; family Pelobatidae; genus Spea; species Spea multiplicata. The sequence continues at coordinate 17,570 of VKOC01029743.1, forward strand.
TATCCCCAGGCCTCCTCATTATTTAGACCTACTGATGCAGTTATCAAGCTTTTTTCAATGTCAACGGAAGGATTTGTAGGTGATCCTTTGTTGGCCTAGACATCTTTAGATGTAGTCAAGGATAAATGAAAATATTTTAGAGATATTCTGTGAAAGGCTTGAGAACATTGCACTAAACTTGTTACTAAGAATAAAGATAAAAACTGTGGCAACCGCTGTATAGAAATTACACTTTTCTACTGTCTCTGATTTGATCTTTTCCCAAATGAAATTGTTTCTTGATGCTGTTGCCCTTCCATATAATACTCAGTTGATTGAAGAGATTGTACAAATTGCCATAAGTAGTATATAAAGTTCTCCCTTCTCTTTTACACAAATGATCTGTTTTCAGTAATCTCGTTTCTGGCCTAAGCCTCATTCCTTTCTGCTTGATGGCATGGTAGCTTCTTGAGCTAATGTGCCATTGTGCTGGATATATGCCAGCAGGGTTGAATCATGAACTCTTCAGCTAGGGGAAACTGCATTACAGCCTCTCCGAGGGACCTTCTATTTATTCAGACATTGTCCCATACGTGTTGACATACACTTGTCATAACCCATATGTTTTTGTATCTTTTTTTTGTAACAGCACCACGGACACTTAAATATTTCCAGATTTTATAGAGATAATGGATGCTAATATCCTTGCAGCTGTAAAGTCTGGATCTACATACGTAATTTCCTGGTGGACACTGTTGGTCTTCTTTACCTAGTATCATTTCTGTAGTAAAATATTGTTTTATGTTACAAGTTAATGTCTCTTTTTACAGCAATTATGTATTTAATGAGTTGGTGATATGTAATACATTTAAACATCTGTCTGTTTTCATTTTATAAACAACACAGGGTTTGAAAGTCTAATTGTTTGGAACGTGTGTAAAGTGCTTTAACATAAGGCATGATCAATAGGTGGACCATACCACATACTGTATCATAGGAGGCTGACGTGTTGTCTTTCTAAAAAATGGAGGTAGTTAAAGGTTATGCCACTTTTACACAGCTCTGGTCAGACCCCACCTCGAGCATTGTGTACAGTTCTCTATCCAGAAAGATAGAGATATTCTATAGAGTTAAGAGGAGGGCTACTAAAATAGTGAATGGTTTACAGGATAAAAAAGGTCAGAAAATTCTAAGGGAATTTAATATGTGTAGATTGGAGGATAGAAGAGAGAAGGGAAGATGTGACAAAAACATTTAAATACGTTAAGGGATTTAACAATGTACAGGAGGGAAGTTAGTATCAAATGAGGACACATTTTAGAATAGGTGGTGATAATCTAGGGTCAAAGAATTAGATGTCATTAGGTGGTACAGCATCCCAGCACAAGTAGTACAGGTTAACACATTAGGGGAATTTAAAAATGCATAGTATATGCATCTGGCTATAAAAAATATAAAGTGAGACCAAGGAGTGATTAAGGTTGGAGTCCTTACAGCACAAAAAAACCAGGCTGACTAGATGGGCCAAATGGTCAAATTCGATGTTTCTGTACAAAATCTTATGGCGTGGTGCAGAGTTTACCTATCACAGTAAGCATGCCCAACTACTTTACGAACAACATTTAATATCATCATAGTAGCTAGCAAATTCCACTATTTCCAGCAAAAATGTGATCTTAACCTTTTCTGGTGAAGTTCAGCACCAAACCTGGAAATTATATGACCCACAGCAGAACTTAATACCCCATGCAGCTGCTCTGAGTAATTACTACATCTCAAGAGCAAGGTTATGTTAGAACGTCAAACCAGCTTTTTGATGAATTGACTTTATACTGTCTGAAATAAACGACATTATTTGTTTTTAAAATATTACACAAATATTTGTGGACAATCCCTATAATTTTCTGTTCAGGCTCCTTTTGGTTTTCTTTGGCTTTTTGGTGATGGATCACCAGTCATTAACAACATATCACTTTAACATTCCTTTGCATTGCTGGGAAACATTGAAAGCCTTCTAAGTTAACCATTAACCGGCTAACACTAAACACTAAGAGCCTAATTTGACCAGGTAGTCCTACTCAGCTGTCATATGATGGCTGTCTTCATTTGTTTGGGGTGTGTTATGATCAAGGGGATGAACATGTGGAGAAATGATGGTGCCTAGGGCACGGTGCATCTCCACATCCATGGTGCACCTCCAGCCACTTCAAAACATGAAATGTATACATGTGGTATTTTTTTAGGAATAGGTAAAACAGTGTTTCTCTAAGCCTGTAGCATTCAAGTTGTTTATTTTCTCCTTTGTCTGCTTCCTGGCTTCAGTCAGCCAGCATTTCCTGGTCTTCTGGTGAGAGATTTCTGCACATTCACATGTTCCCAATACATTCTCACAATTTTAACCCAAATTAACCCAGCTGAGACACATCCATGCAGTGTCACTTGAAGAGTGGTCCAAGTGATACCACCAAGTTTTTCACACAGAAGCTCTATGATGGACATGGGGGGGTAGGAGGTTTGATCAGTTTTTAGAACACATGAACAAGCAAGACAATGGTATGGATTTCCTGTTCTGTAAGTGTTTGTCATGTTATTTTTTGTTACTGAGCATTAAGGACTCTCTAAGACCATCTTTTATCTGGGATTCAAAGATCATGATGTCATCCCAAGTTTGAGATTAAAATACAATGCAGAAACTCCTAGTTGATGACATCATTGCATTCATTACCATATGCTGGTTTAAAGTGCTGTTTTCATATAATTAAAGTTTGTGTTTGTCTGTCTATACGTCTTAAAGGAAGCGAGAACTTGTGTGCACAACTGGTTTCATATCATACATCTGTGGCAGTAAAATGCGTCTTGAGATTTGACCTTCTTAAAGAACACAAGCAGAGATCTTTATTGTCATACGGCTTGTAACTTACACAATAACAGCTGTGTGTGCGGAACACAAGGGATCATTTTCAAAACTCTAACCTCTTTTAACCTGTTTCAAATTGTTAGAATAAATGTGCACATTCCTGGTAAATGAGTATAGTTTTCATGTATGTTTTTTCAGTCCCTAAATTTTAAAGCAATTATCTTCAAACAATTACACCAATTGAAAAGCAAAAAAACTCAAGCTATAGGCACAAATTATTTTACAAAGTTTTTGCAAAGTTTCATGTTCCCCTTTAAGACAGTTTGAGAACAAATGCAATGCATTGTCTGAATCCAGTTATCTAATTGAAATGCATTTGTAGATACTAAGACTTGATAACTATTTTATACGAAATATTAGTTTTATGTTCATTTTGTTAACCGAATACAAGGAGCAGCCAAGATTTGATTTATTAACCATTTGATAGCACCTCTGATTAAAATTAATTGTAGAACTGAGAGGCAATGAAAATAGAGCAAATATATTTATGCTTAAACTTCTATTTACAATTCTTCTGGAGGAGTCTTAACATTTCCAACATGGTTAATTTCTTACTGTTTAATTCTATTGTTGGATAGTTAGTACCAATCGTAGATTAAATCCAGAGGGCACAATAAACATTGGTATCTATCCAGATATATCACAACAATATTCTGTATAGATATATATGATGTCTGGATGAGTCATATGTAAACCTAACGCTATCATAATTCATAGTACAGTGGTTGTGATATTACTTACAATACATACATATAACGTGTTGCAATATTGGTAAATAATAAAGCAATGGCTTACATTAAAGACAGGAGAATGAAACAATAAAGCATGAAAACACTACATGACCTCGCATGGAGTTGACCAACCTCCCATAATAATAATTATGTAAATGGGAGGCTCACTATTATATATATATTGCACAGGGACACGCAAACAGATTCTGCTGTTTTATAACTATTAGAAAAATTGCAAAAGCTATATGATTGACCAATGCAGTGGAGACAATCTCCGATAGTGGAACACGGGCTGCCTGCAAACCCGATGGCATAGCATGCTGACATCAATGTGGGGTAATGGCAGGTAATGTCCTCAATTTAGAGACTCCTGTATCCAAGTAAAATGTAATGATGGAGGACTTTGTCAAAGACAAGTAAAGAAGCCCAAAGAGAGGGGAAGCTAGCATTACAGAGTTAAAGGAGCTAACATGGAGGCTTCACTGAGTTTGGTAACAAACCATTAAATCACATCACAGTGTCGTAGTCACTAAGGGTTTGAGGTATCTATCTATGAAATGCTGGGAATGAATTCATGAACGCTTGAAACATATTGTTCCTGGAAGCAATGTCAACAAAAAAAAAAACATTGTCCAGTTGATAAGTTCCAGGAGTAGATCTGATTTAATCTTTTAACATGGCTTTCGGATTGTCAGTGGACTACACCTACCATGACCATCTGCCTCTTGCTGTGTTTTGTCTGGCAAACATTTCATCTGCAGTTTATAAACAGCTGCACAGTGTAAT
>VKOC01029744.1:0-12661 GCA_009364415.1 Spea multiplicata
AAAATGGTAGTAAATTGATAGCGAGTAAGCGGCGACCATCTGAGTGCACTAACAACGGGCCATTAACCTGAGGCCAATACCCACCTAACTTCTTGATTGACACTTGAACACCCTTGCCTAACTGGTCTGTCTTAGACCTCCTGATTAATAAAATTAGCCTGTCTTGGCTCACCTGCACATCTGATAACATAAGGCCTTGATAGAGCAATTCACCTAAACACCAAGGGCACCAAAAAATGCTAACATAAATGAGAGCTGGAAAAGTAGTACCTCATATTCAGAGTGCCATACCTGACCCACCTGAGACAACACCTTGAGCAATAAGGAAAAGGAGACTGGTTGACAATTATCTGGATGTCTACCTTTTTTCCAACCTTTTAATATTCTCCTAATCAAAAACTCTCGCCAACCTAGAGCCTTAGACAGAAAGGATAATGCAGACAAGCCTTTAAATCCAACAAATAAGACCAAACCGACATCAGCCATCTAGCCTCATCATTATGACAACCAAATTTCCTATCTGCAACCAGTACCTCCATATCCTGGAACAAGCTGAGTGATCTGACAGAGATGGCTGGAGGAGGCTTACTAGTCCTGAAAAGCGAGGCTCCATAAAAATATGGGGCAGGACAGGCCTGTGAGAGCAGCATCCGGCACGGACTTCCTGATTCGGACGAACTGGAAACGAGACAAGGAATTCACAATCACATTTAAAATCCCCGGAACATGCTTAGCCTTTATCCAAATATTGTGCTGTAAACAACAAAGAAGATCGATTAACCACATAAACAACGCTCATGTTATCCGTCCAAAATACAACTCGCCGTTTTTGATAATTCAGAACCCCACAACTCTATGGCAACGACAATAGGAAAAAGCTTGACCAAAGCCAAATTCCTGCATAGCTCAGAACCTATCCAATCCTGCGGCCATCGTTCAGCACACCACTGACCCTTAAAGTAGGCTCCCATACCCACGGACCCAGACGCATCCGTGAAGAGCTCTAGATCCTGACTATCCTGCTCGGGACCCTGCCAACACTTTTGACCATTGTATTTTTCCAGAAAGGTGTGCCAAACCTTAAGGTCATCTTTTATGTCTCGTGTGATGCGCATGTAATGCCTGGGAGCCTTAACACCAACTGTAGATAATGACAAACGCCTTCAAAAAGCCCTAGATAACCCTACAAGCAAAAGTCAAATGGCATAGTAAAATCTAAATCTGCGTCAATTGCATTATAACAGAACCAAGAGCTCTAACCAAATTCAATGCCTCAATTTTGTTTGAGTCAATTTCTATACCCAGAAAAGTTATGAGGGTCTGAGGGTCTGTCTTTTCCAGCGCCAAAGGGATCCCAAACTCTCCAGCCACAACTCTAAAAGTATCAAGTAATTGGAGACAATCACCACTACCCTCCGGAACATCACAGGGTACAAAGGGAATCCAAAATACCCTGCTGCGGGGATCCAGAACGCTCCAGCCACGGAAGCATCTTTATCACCGTCCTCTCCTCTACAGGTATCTTCCTTACCAGCTTGTTTTGCCCCGTACTGCCTATTTTTCTTGAAGCAACGCACAGTTGGATGACCACCAGGGGCGGGCTGGGCCGGGGGCAGAGGGCAATTGCCCCCCAGGTCGCCCTGAATCCGGGCCGGCAGACGAACATTCAAGGCAGCTGCAAAGTTCAAAACTAAGCGGCTGCCTCCAAAAATGATGCGTGCGGCAACTGTGGCTGTGCGTCGGGACTTGATATCAAATCCCGGCGCACAACACTGAAGCCACGCCCACCGTCTTCCGCGCTCTCTGCACCGGAAGGACAGAACACTGAAGAAGAACGAAGAGGAAGAGGAAAACTGACAGTGGAAAGGTAGGAAAATATTAGTAAGTGTGTTTAGAGTGATGGGTGTAATGCTGTAGTTTATGATGAAAGTTTGTGAATGAGGGTTTCAGATTGCATGGAAGTGTGGGGGGGATAGCATGGCATAGGGAGGCTGTCTAGGCATGATAGGGGTGTGAGTGCTGTTATCAATTATTATTTGGTTGTTATCCCAGTGTAATTAGATATAAATGATATAAATAATGTATATAATTATGATTGCCAAGACAGCAATCCCACACTCCCTATCATGCTAAGTCAGCCAGCAACATGGCCTAGAACCTGGCATGGTAGGATTGTGATTGCGGTTAATGATATATATATTATATATTATATTATATATATATATATATTATATATATATAATATATATATATAGTTATTGATTTTTTTATCTGATTTTGTTGTGTTACTTTTAAAGTGTTTTTTTCGGTTTTGGCCAAATGAATGCTGAATTTTCAGTTTCGGTCCAGAATTTTCATTTCGGTCCTACTATATACTAAGCCAGTCACTGACGTGGTAGGCCTACACCACATCAATGTTTGACTTAGTATATAGTGATAGGGGTTGTAGTGCAGTATTGTCAGTGTCAGGCTCAATGTATAGGCGCACATTGATAGTGGTACAGCATAATCCCTAAGTATATAATGACAGCAGTTATGCTGTACCACCGTCAATTTGTGCCTCAGTATATAATGATAACAATTTTGCTGTACCCCTGTCAATGTTTGCCTAACCATAGAAACTATGCAGTTTTAAAGTGTGTGTGTGGAGGGGTGCCACATACAGGATCTGCCACAGGTGTCAAATACTCTATTAGGGAGGTACTTCCATGCCTAGTTATTTAATCCCTCATTAGGGTCTCCAGCTGAGCTTCAGTCATCTTGTCACAGGTGATGAAATAGATGTGCCTGTCCTTGGGATCCAGGTAGGAAAAGGTAGGAGTAACCTTGTTTTCAACTTTTAAACCCTTGCCCTCCTATCCAATAGTGAGCCTGCTGTTAACCCTAAAGTGCGGCCAGTGCCAGCAGTCATCTTCCCCCTTTCCTAAAGTACCAGGGGGCTCCTTTTCTTTCCGTATATAAAGAAGAGCTCCTACCTGCTGATTGACTGATTGCACTACATGGGACTCAAGATAAAGTTTTTAACCCCTTTGTGACAAAGGCTGATATAACTTTTTGTACCCTTCGTGACAATGGCCTTTTTAACATTTCTGCGCTGCTTGTGTTTAGCTGTAATTTTCTTCTTTCCCGTTTACTGAACCCACACACATTAGATATTGTTTTTTTCAGGACAAGAAGGGCTTTCTTTAGATGACATTGTTTTGATTGTATCATATTATTTACTATTAAAAAAATTATAAAATATGGTGAAAAATTTAGAAAAAAATGACTGTTTCTAACTTTTAGTTGAAAAATCTTTTACTCATCTATAAAAGGTAATGAAAAAACCTGCTAAATAGATTCTACTATTTGTCCTGAGTTTAGAAATACCCAATGTTTTTTTGCTTTTTTCTACCCATTATGGGGCAATAAGTACAGGTAGCGTTTTGCTATTTCAAAGCCATTTTTTCCAAATCTGGTAATTCTTCCCCCCATGTGCCATTTCGGGTATCTTTGAACCCGGCCAATGCAATTTACCCCATCAAGTCATATATTTTTGAAAACTAGACAGCCCAGGGTATTCCAAATGCTAGTATTTTAACTCTTTCCATGCACCATATCTACCACCAGTGTTTGTCAAACTTTGTGGTAGTCATTTTTTTGCATTTGGTTTTCCACACACATTTTACTTCAGGTATGAATTAAAAAGTTCTCGTATATGTCACTATCATAAAACACCCCAATATGTGTTCAGCAACATCTCCTGAGTACAGCGATACCTCACATGAATGATTTTGCCTGGCTGTTTGGGGCAAAAGGGCCACATTTGGGGCATGCGCATTTTTCAATGTTGAACTTTGGCATTTGGGGATCCACTGCCCATGCCCTATTTGGTACATCTTTGAGCTGGGCCATTTCAGTGTGCCCAATAAACCCATATATTTTTCAAAACTAGACACCACAGGGTATTTTAAATGCTGGTATTTTAACTCTTTGCATGCACACATTTTACCACCAGCATTTTTTCAAAGTTTGCAGTAGTATTTTTGTGTGTGTATTTTTCCCACACTCACCTACTTTATGTATGAATTTACAGTTCCTGGTATATGCCGCTGTCACACGACACCCCATAATGTGTTCAGCAACATCTCCTGAGTGCAGTGATACCCCACATGCATGGGTTTGTCATTTTTTGGGGGAACTAAAAGGCCACATTTGGTACGTGTGCATTTTTCTAATTGGAAATTAGATGTGTGGCCATCCTTCCCCTCAGAGCGGTCACAGCCCATCGAAAGGTAAGTGTTTGGTGTCGCTGGATGCCTCCTGATCGAGGCATTCCAGCGACACCATTTAAGTTTAGGAGGCGATCGTCGATCGCCTCCTAAACGCTTTTAAAACGGGCGTCCGCCGCCATACAAAGTATGGCGGATGTGGACGCCCCGTGGAGGGGCCAGAGATGGCCCCTTCGTGCCGATCGTGGCGTTGCTGAATGCCTCGAGGTCGAGGCATTCAGCAACGTTTTTTGGGTGCAGAAAGCGAAAACAGATCGCTTTCTGCACCCGTTTAAAGACGCGCCGGTCCTGGCACGTCAATTGTCGTAAAGCACATGCTTTTCCGTGTTGTGCCAGGACCGGCAATTGTCATCAAGGGGTTAAACAATTAAGAAAACTTAAAGTAGACAAAGCTCCAGGGCTAGATGGGATACACTCAAGGATATTATGGGAAGTTAGTCAAGAAATACGGTATTATATTTCTTATAAATCGAGCAAATACAGTATTTGTGATCTGTGTAAAGGTTGATCTCACTTTTCTCTTCAATTTGTTGAGAAGATGTCGTCACCAAATATGGAATGTGTCCCTCTAGCTTCTAGGCATCACCAGCAGACATCACTCTGCATACTAGATGGAACTAAGTACCAATGATGTGCTAGTTTATAATATTGTTAAATATTATATTAAATTAAATTGTAAGATTTAAACAGTGAAGTGCTTTCCAGGTATTATACCATGCCTTATGCCATCTTTGGGGAGGGGCCTCTATCTGGAGCTCTCTTTCCCATTTTTGAGTAGCCTTTGATTTTTCAGGGGGTGTGGGGCTTGCTAATAACTTTAGTACTTTCGACACTATAGTAGTTTGAGGAATTGCTGAAAAAAGCACATCCCGTTTATCTTGTTTCCTTAATGGATTTCATAAGAGGAAGTGTTTTATCCGTAAATACGAGAATAATTCCTTATATTGTAAGTTGTATGGTAATTGAATGTCTGCAAATGGAATGATTTGTTGACTTTCGGTAAAATCTGTGGGAGTATCGATCCCGCTAGTTTTCTAATTGAGGATATTCAAATCTTGTAGGAAAAAGGAGAGTATTTCAATTGAAGATAATTCAAACAGGAATGATGATAGATCCTGAGCTTTTCCAATTCTAAATGTCGATTTCAGTAGATCTTTTGCTATGGAGCTCGAGATCATCAATTTTTAATAACACTGTTGTTAAGACAGCTTAATAAGAGTGGGTTTGTCAGGAACTGGGTCCATACAGACGACTGTAATGACCCAGCACGCCCAAAGATTGAGTTCAGGAGTTTGGTATGCAGTAGCGGAGTCACAAGACAGGACCTGGTGCAGGGCGACTGCACTCACCCGGGTGTTGAGCATCTAGGGTTGTGTAGCCACATACCAGCGCCCTGATATAGCAGCAGATGTTATCCAGAACGAAGATAAATCCTGCAGGCACCCTGGAACAGGCATGAGACATAGCATTAGATTCATTTGTGGGATGTTGCAGGTTGGGAGTGTGGAAGCTAAGCAGAATAATAGCTGAAACATAGCGCCCAAGGGATATGGAGACCGGGCAAGAAACATAACAGACAAGATATACATGAAACAGGGCACTATATCGAACAAGACAAGGAATACTCAAGATCATACATGAACAGGACAGGACTATATGATAACTATTGGAGATTCCGTTACATCTTATGGCCATAGTATGCTTAGCCCACCACTACGCCAAAGTACTCCAATGACGGTGGGTCCTAACGCTAATCCCTGATTACACAGGTACGAAACAAACCAAACATGAAATCCAAACACATAGCAATGAGACATACCTTTAGACTGCAGACAGACAAACAGAACACACAGGGGGGCACATCTTATAAAGGAAACAGGAGCTGAAGCAAAGAGCAGAACTAGAAGCAAGGAAAGGCAGATCAGAGCAGAGCATAAGGAAATCCAGGAATGGATTGAAGCAAAACAGAGAAACTGAAGAGAGCTCCACAGCCTGGGTAGAACGTGACAGTATCCCCCTCCGAACGGGTGGCCTCCGGACGCGAACAGGAACATAAACAGGAGGAAGGCCCGCTCTCTGACGGAAGAACTGCATAAACAAGGCAACCCAGGAACCTGCATACTCAGGAGTCTGAAATCACTTAGAAGGAGTCCTTCGATTACCAGCATTACTGCTTAGCAGACCAACCTCCTTCAGAACAGTAATCAGCATATCTGATTGGGAATGAGGAAGCCGCTTCTTGTGCGCTCTCCCCCGAAACAGGAATCAGCATATCTGAACGGGAATGAGGAAGCTGTCTCTAGTGGATTTTTAGGTCCCGGCGAAGGCAAGGCAGATCAACCTAATAGACAGGGCCAACACGACAGGTAACCCCCTTGATGGGGCGCATACAACAGGTAACCCACTTGCAGGGCACACGGCAGGTTGTCAAGGTTGATTGAGATATGCAGCTCCACAGCCTGGGTAGAACGTGACAGGGTTACGTTCTACCCAGGGTTATTACAATTGAATTTTTCGGAATTAAACCAACCTACTTTATGTTTATTGTTTAAGCCCCAAGCAAGTACGTATGATAATTGCCAAGGGGCGTATAGTCTATAATAGGGGCGTCCAACGTGCGGCCGCGGGCCAAATACAGCACGTCGGACTTCGAGGTGCGGCCCACGTGAGCCGCACGTTGATTTCCCGGTGGGCCAGTGCCTTAGTGAGGCTCTTCGCCCTGCCCCTTTGAAGATGCGACGTGATGCTCAAGGGGACGGGCTAACATGGAACCCTCAAGGGGGCGGACTCATTCATGACAGGGAGAAGAGTATGTCAGAGGAGAGCAGTCTATGGGGGAAGGAAGCCAGCAAAAAAGCAAGTATTCAAAAAGTTGTTTACAATACACATGATGGGTATGGGGGCATTACATTAACCAGTACAAAAGGGGGTGGGGGCATCAATACACAAGGCAGGGAGGCTGGCTGGGGGCATTACATAAAAATTAACACACAAGGGTGTGGGGGCATAAATGAGTTATGTATACTGGTTGAATGGATTCCATCTTATCTAAATTATGTTCTGGTGAAAGTTTATCAGACGAGTCAGAGGTATTAAATTGGCTCCGAGGGGAGGGAGTAGAAAGCACTATTTGGTTAAGATTTTTTGGATTTGTTAATATTTTTGGTTTTCTCCCCTTTGTCTACCTTATCTGATTTAGCAGACTTGTCGAATTTTGGTGGCATTTTGAACTGTATAGCAGTCTAATACAGATCTAGTACGGGTCTGGCACAAGACCAGGCAGGTGGAGCAGTGAGATTCAGTAATTTATAGATTATAGTGCTTTTCTCTTCACTTCATGTAGATATAACCATTTTTAGAATTCAAATTCACAAATATAGTATGCTTAATATAGACTGATGTGTAGTATATTAACAGATATGAAAATGTTTTATGTGAAAAGGTTTACTTATCTAGGTAATTCAAGTAGTTTTGCTTTGTTAAATCTTTAGAACAATTTCAATAATGGAAATCCATGAGTTATTCTTATTTATCTGGAAACAACGAATTTCAGATGAAATGTAGCTCTGGGAGAAAAGAAAAAAATCTTTAAATCTCCATATACCCCATATAGCTCCCTTGCTCCAGAGTTGCCGATCTGCGGTTCGTAGCCCAGAGAGAGAAACGCCAACATAGCCCCCGTAATGGCGAACTGGCAGATTCCAGGCTGCTCAGTTGAGGCCAAAGTGTGGGAGGCATTCCCTCAGGCTGTTTCTGCCATGAGCGTGTGGGTTCCAGACCGGGGATTAGAGCCGGGAGTTAACGCGAGGTGGTCAGGAAGAGGAGGTCAAATGGTGTCTGACCAGAGGAGGTACTGAGCCCCCACTATGCTTCAACGCCGACAGAGCTCCAGCCACGGAACATCCAGCCTCGGACACACTTCCAGCTCACACACTTGCGTCCCTACAGTCCTCTCACAAAAAAATCTTTAACTTATTTTTTAAATGATCTTGACATAGATATTGAAAGTCACTTGTCTGTGTTTGCTGATGACACAAAACAAAATTAGGTAAGATTATAAAGTCTAACCAGGATGTAACTTCTCTTCAGAATGATTTGGATAAACAAGGGCACTGGGCAAATAAGTGGCTATAAATGAGATAGATAAGTTAGTGCACTTTGGTACCAAATATAAGCATGCTTCTTACACTCTAAAGGGCATTGCATTGGGCATAGCAGAAAATGAGAACTTAGGTAGAATTGTGGGCCATAGACTTTGCAGCAAAGTGCAGTGCCAGTCAGTGGTTGTAAAAGCCAGTAAGGTATTGGCATGCATAAACAGGGGTATTCAATCACAAGATGAAGATATAATTTTACCTCTTTATAAAGCTATTGTGAGGCCTCACCTTTGAATATGCAGTGCAATTTCGGACACCAGGGATGTTATAGAGCTGGAGAGGGTGCAGAGGTAGGCTGCAAAGTTTATTAAAGGAATGGAGAATTCTAGATATGAAGAAAGACTAGAAAAACTGAACTTGTTTATACTTGAAAAGGAATGTCTAACTTTGTCCAAATACATATATACATGTATAAACAGCTCTCTAATGTTCTCTTCACCAAGAGGTCTCTACAAAAGACATGGGGTCATCAGCTGAGACTTCAGGAGAGAGAAGATTTCAGCATAGGAAATGGTTCTTCACATTAAGAACAATAAGAATATGAAATTCTCTGCCCGAGGATGTTGTTTTATCTAACTCTGGATACTTTTCTGGTTAGGCATAACATAAAAGGCTACACTAGTATTAGCAAGTTGATCCGGGGAGTAATCTGAGGTTCATGTTGCTAACAAAAGAAAGTAGGGGATAATGTTAGGAAATGAAAATTATGTCAGGGACAGAATTGTGTTGAATTCTGAATTGAATTGAGTTATGTCTTGTCACTGCATATTACTGCACGTCTCTTATATATTTGTATTGTCTGTAATATTATCCTGTCTTGCCATTTCTGTTTCATGGTCCTAATCCACTTATCAAAAATCTTTCTGCAAGATAACTTGATACATGATAGAATACTTTCCAAAGTACTTAACTTTGCTGCCAAGATATACTTCAAAACAATGTTTCAAAACATTGCACACTTTATCGGGGCTGATCAAATGCATGATTGATGGGTTGATATTTTTCAGAAATACACATTTTCTCCTGGTAGTACAATTTTACTATATTTTTCTTGCAATATGAAATTTCAATTTCTGGGTTTTTTTTAACACATAATAACAAACACAAGCTTAGTCTTGAAGATGAAAACTGGTTCAAGATATATTCAATCTGCTACAGTCAGGGGATATGAATTAGATACTCACTGTCATTGTGTCTATTACAGTATGTATAAAATACAGCTGTAGACCCACTGTGAAGATGTTTTAATTAATCTCAAGTTAAGATTTTGACATTTAATTTTGTGGTGAAAGTTGTTTTATATTTTTTCTTTAGTCATGAAAGATTATATGCAGATGTGCTATGAATGAATTTATATTACAGATGTTTACAAAATAAGAAAATAAGAAACACAAATCCTTTTCAAAGATTAATATAAATGTGAGAAGTGCGCTGTAACCACACAAAATAAAATACAGGAACTTATCTCAAATGTTTGAGTTAATATGGGAAGTAGATGCATTCAGTATCTGTGAAACAAAAGAGCAAATAGAAACATAACACATGGTAATATGTTTTAAAAAAAAAAACCCACCCACTTTTTACAAAGCACTCTACTGTATAAGGTGCCTTCACCAGATAAACAGATATCCAGCTTCTTGATATTTCAGTTCATCAATTCTTCAGGGTAGATACAACAAAGCAGAGAAAGTAGCAATATAGGTAAGTGATATAAAAAGTATTTAAACAAATATAAAAACACCTACATCAACATAAGTAACAATGAACACCACATAGTCCAGTCCTCGCTATAACCACCTCCGTTGAAGAGCTACCAGTATACAGGCTGTCCAGTGGATATCCGAAATGAATACAAAAGTAAAAGTCACCAGTCTGCTGTTCCCTATCACACAACACATTTCACCCTAATGTTATGTTTGGGTTTTCCTCATGGTGTCCATGTCACTTCCATGTTCAATTCCTGTTTACATCATCATCTCGCAAGATTTATATAGCATGCAGGGTATTTTGGTGGATGGGGTGGATGTAGGTATATGTATAATAAAAGACTGTAAAATAGAAATATCCATACATAAAATACAAATGACATTAAAACATTGTAAGTACATGCAATCCTAAAATGTCCACATTTTTTTCTGTTTACATCATGATCTTGGGAGATTTATATAGCATGTTGGGTGCTGTAGTTCCAGTTTGCTAGTTGAAATATACAGTTGTGCGGAAAAGAAAGTACACACTCTTTCAATTTCTATGGATTTTCAAATCAGGACACAATAAACAATCAACTGTTCTTTAGGAAGTCTAAATACAACCTCAGATTGTAAGGGTTGACTGGAGAAAGCCTCTTCTCCCTAAATAGAACATGGAAGCACATGGAAGACAGGCTCTGCCACATCGACACCCGCGTCAGGATGGGTTAAGCTGCACAAAGCATAAAAAATGCTTTCCAGTGAGTGGGACTGCTCATACTGCTCATTAGCGCAATTGGTATTGAGAATATTGAAAGAAGACCAGAAACAATACTACTCCACCTAGCATGGCCGAAATTAAAACTACAACTCCTCTTTCTTGGTATGCATGCCTGTTTGGCAATAAAATATTTGATTGTAAAAAATTGGAAATCACAAAATACACCTACTTAGTTTCAGTTTGAAAACCAATTAGTTTATCAAATTGAAATGGAAAGAAATTGAAACAAAATAGCAGAAGAAGGATTTAAAATTTGAGAAGCAGTATTTGGGGGGGGGGAGCCAAGAGTAATATCTAAATCAAACAATATGTGACGCCTCTATATCTGCCGAGAGCTACCCCTCCTTTTTTGGACCAAGTTGATTAACGTGATCAAATATTTATTAAGATAATGAATAATTTTAGGTAAATCTCTGTTTATTGTCGTTTTCAACATATCAAGAGTAAAAGGAAATAAGGGGAGGGGGAAATAACAATGAAAGGGGGACACGTAATAATACAGTATGTACTGCAGTCCAACAAATGTGAACTATTAGCAAGTGCAGTAATCAGATGCAGAACTAGAAAAAATGATTACGCCGTGGAGCACCGCAAACCATGTCAACTGTGAATGATGGCGATATTTCAAAATCTAAACCTGGCCAATGCAGTACCGTCATCAATGTATAATATATATATCAAAAAGGAGGCATATAATAAGAGGAGAGAAGGATGGGAAGAGAGGAGAAAGAAAAGAAAGGGGGGAGGAGGAAGAAAGGATAGAAAGGGGAGGAGGAAGAAAAGAAGGGAAAGAGAGAAGAGAGTGCAGTAAAATCAGAGAGGGAAGTAGAGGAGGGGGGGGACGCACAGGGTGAGGGAAAGGGAAGGACCAGCGGTGAGTGGTGGAAGAGCGAGTCAGCTCCTTAGCTCAAAGGAGTTATTCAAGTTTGCGAGAGAAGACCCCGTAGGGTGGCGGACGAGAGAAAGGAAAGCCAGCACGCCCAGATACCCATGTATTTCTCCACCCTGTCAGGAGAAATCTCTTCCACTCGAGTTACCCATAAGCGCAAAGTGGGGACATCAGTGCGTTTCCAAAACAATGGTATCAGACAGCGAGCTGCGTTGAGAAGCTGTCGCAAAACTGTATATTTCACTGAGACCCGGGAGGACCCAATATGAAGGAGAAGACCAAGGCCCGGAGACGGTGATATTGATTGTCCGACCACCTCTCCCATACATCCAAATACTCCAAGCCAGAATGGTTGAAGTTAGGAACAGCTCCACCATAAATGTAGATAAGTACCAGGTTCTACACCGCACCTCCAGCATGTAGTGTCACTGCCTGGGAAAAGCCATCCAAGTGACACCGGAGTCCTGTACCACAATGTCAACAGCTTATATGCTGTTTCTTGCACCTTGGATGCTATTGAGCATTTATGTGCTAATTCACACACCCTGTCCCACAGTTGGTCAGTCAAAGTCTCGCCCAATGCCTCCTCCCAGTAACCCAGAAATTCCGGTGGTGATGAGAGGTCAGCTGCTAGCAGCATGCCAAAAAAGATAGAGACTCCTCCCCTGGGCAGCGACTGGCGCCTAGCAAGCGTTTCAAAGGACATCAGTTCTCTAGAAAGGTGAAGTCTGCCCAGAAGAGAAATCCCATACCGAGTAATCTGAGTGTACCGGAAGCGCACACGAGTATTCTCAGCATCAGGGAGTGCGTGCTCAATCGCCAAGGGCACATTCCAGTCCCATACTGCAGATAAAGGTAAGTTCGGGGGTCTCCCA